>CM033471.1:81255517-81452649 GCA_019447015.1 Hymenochirus boettgeri
ATTCCATTCCTCTTTCTATCTCACCTAAAGGCCCAGCTTTCCCTTTATATCCCTGGACAGAACATGTGATATATCCGTTCCTAGCACACATAAAGGTCCAGCTTTCCTGTATATCCCTGACGAACATGGAAAATTAACCCATTCCTAGCACACATAAAGCCCAGTTTCCCTTTATATCCCTGGACAGAACATGTGAAAATAATTATTCCCCTATACACATAAAGGCCCAGCTTCCCTGTATATCCCTGGACAGAACATGGGAATTATCTTATCCTAGCACACATAAAGGCCCAGCTTTCCCTGTATACCCTGGACAGAAACATGGGAATTATCCCATTCCTAGCACACATAAAGGCCCAGCTTTCTCTTTATATCCCTGGACAGAACATGGGAATTATCCCATCCTAGAACACATAAAGGCCCACCGCCCTGTATATCTCTGGACAGAACTGGAAATTATCCCATTCTAGCACACATAAAGGCCCAGCTTTCCTGTAATTCTGGACAGAACATGGGAATTATCCCATTCCTAGCACACGTAAAGGCCCAGCTTTCCCTGTATATCCCTGGACAGAACATAGGAATTATCCCATTTTCATCTCACTAAAGGCCAGCTTTCCCTTTATATCCTGGACAGAACATGCGAATTATCCCATTCCATCACACATAAAGGCCCAGCTTTCCCAGTATATCCCTGGACAGAACATGGGAATTATTCCATTCCTAGCACACATAAAGGCCCAGCTTCCCTGTATATCCCTGGACAAAACATGGAATATATCCATTCCTAGCAAACATATAGGCCAGCTTTACCTTTATATCGCTGGACAGAACATAGTGAGAATAAATCTATTCTAGAACACATAAAGGCCCAGCTTTCCCTGTATATCCCTGGACAGAACACTAGGGAACTATCCCATTCCTAGCACACATAAAGGCACAGCTTTCCTTTTATATCCCTGGACAAAACATGAGAATTATCCCATTCCTAGCACACATATAGGCCCAGCTTTCCCTGTACATCCCTGGACAGAACATGAGAATTATCCCATTCCTATCACACATAAAGGCCCAGCTTTCCCTTTATATCCCTGGACAGAACATGAAAATTATCCCATTCCTAGCACACATAAAGGCCCAGCTTTCCCTGTATATCCCTGGACAGAACATGGAAATTATGCCATTCCTAGCACATATAAAAGCCCAGCTTTCCCTGTAATCCTGAAAGAACGGGAATTATCCCATTCCTAGCACACAATAAAGGCCCAGCTTTCCCTTTATATCCCTGGACAGAACATGGGAATTATCCCATTCCTAGCAACATAAAGCCCAGCTTTCCCTGTATATCCCTGGACAGAACATGAAATTATCCCATTCTAGCACACATAAAGGCCCAGCTTTCCCTGTATATCCCTGGACAGAACATGGGAATTATCCCATTCCTAGCACACATAAGGCCCGCTTTCTCTTTATACCCTGGACAGAACATGGGAATTATCCCATTCCTAGAACACATAAAGGCCACCTTGCCCTGATATCTCTGGACAGAACATGGAATTATCCATTCCTAGCACACATAAAGGCCCAGCTTTCCCTGTATATCCCTGGACAGAACATAGGAATTATCCCATTTCTATCTCACCTAAAGGCCCAGCTTTCCCTTTATATCCCTGGACAGAACATGTGAATTATCCTGTTCCTAGCACACATAAAGGTCCAGCTTTCCTGTATATCCCCTGACAGACATAGTGAAATAATCCCATCTACACACATAAAGGCCCAGTTTCCTTTATATCCTGGACAGAACATAGGGAAATAATCCCATTCCTATCACACATAAAGGCCAGCTTTCCCTGTATATCCTGGACAGAACATGGGAATTATTCTATTCCTAGCACACATAAAGGCCCAGCTTCCCTGTATATCCCTGGACAGAACATGGGAATTATCCCATTCCTAGCACACATAAAGGCCCAGCCTTTCTTTATATCCCTGGACAGAACATGGGAATTATCCCCTTCCTAGAACAACATAAAGGCCACTTGCCCTGTATATCTCTGGACAGAACATGGAAATTATCCCATTCCTAGCACACATAAAGGCCCAGCTTCCCTGTATATTCTGGACAGAACATGGGAATTATCCCATTCCTAGCACACGTAAAGGCCCAGCTTTCCCTGTATATCCCTGGAAGAACATAGGAATTATCCCATTTCTATCTCACGTAAAGGCCCAGCTTTCCCTTTATACCCTGGACAGAACATGCGAATTATCCCATTCCTATCACACATAAAGGCCCAGCTTTCCCGTATATCCCTGGACAGAACATGGGAATTATTCATTCCTAGCACACATAAAGGCCCAGCTTTCCCTGTATATCCCTGGACAAAACATGAGAATTATCCCATTCCTAGCACACATATAGGCCCAGCTTACCTTTATATCGCTGGACAGAACATAGTGAGAATAAATCTATCCTAGAACACATAAAGGCCCAGCTTTCCCGTATATCCCTGGACAGAACATGGGAATTATCCTATTCCTAGCACACATAAAGGCCCAGCTTTCCCTGTATATCCCTGGACAGAACATGGGAATTATTCCATTCCTAGCATACATTAGGCCCAGCCTTCCATTTATAGTCCCTGGACAGAACATAGTGAAAATAATCCCATCCTAGCACACATAAAAGCGCAGCTTTCCCTTTATATCCCTTGACAGAACATGAGAATTATTCATTCCTAGCTACATAAAGGCCCAGCTTTACCTTATATCCCTTGAAAGAACATGGGAATTATCCCTTCTAGCAACATAAAGACCCAGCTTCCCTGTATATCCCTGGACAGAACATGGGAATTATCCTTTCCTAGCACACATAAAGGCCCAGCTTTCCTTTATATCCCTTGACAGAACATGGGAATTATCCCATGCTAGCCACATAAAGACCCAGCTTTCCCTGTATATCCCTGGACAGAACATGGGAATTATCCTATTCCTAGCACACATAAAGGCCCAGCTTTCCTTATATCCCTTGACAGAACATGGGAATTATCCCATTGCTAGCACACATAAAGACCAGCTTTCCCTGTATATCCCTGGACAGAACATGGGAATTATCCCATTCCTAGCACACATAAAGGCCCAGCTTTCTCTTTATATCCCTGGACAGAACATGGGAATTATCCCATTCCTAGAACACATAAAGGCCCACCTTGCCCTGTATATCTTGGACAGAACATGGAATTATCCCATTCCTAGCACACATAAAGGCCCAGCTTTCCCTGTATATTCCTGGACAGAACATGGGAATTATCCCATTCCTAGCACACGTAAAGGCCCAGCTTTCCCTGTATATCCCTGGACAGAACATAGGAATTATCCCATTTCTATCTCACGTAAAGGCCCAGCTTTCCCTTTATATCCCTGGACAGAACATGCGAATTATCCCATTCCTATCACACATAAAGGCCCAGCTTTCCCAGTATATCCCTGGACAGAACATGGGAATTATTCCATTCCTAGCACACATAAAGGCCCAGCTTTCCCTGTATATCCCTGGACAAAACATGAGAATTATCCCATTCCTAGCACACATATAGGCCCAGCTTTACCTTTATATCGCTGGACAGAACATAGTGAGAATAAATCTATTCCTAGAACACATAAAGGCCCAGCTTTCCCTGTATATCCCTGGACAGAACATGGGAATTATCCTATTCCTAGCACACATAAAGGCCCAGCTTTCCCTGTATATCCCTGGACAGAACATGGGAATTATTCCATTCCTAGCATACATTAAGGCCCAGCCTTCCATTTATGTCCCTGGACAGAACATAGTGAAAATAATCCCATTCCTAGCACACATAAAGACGCAGCTTTCCCTTTATATCCCTTGACAGAACATGAGAATTATTCCATTCCTAGCATACATAAAGGCCCAGCTTTACCTTTATATCCCTTGAAAGAACATGGGAATTATCCCATTCCTAGCACACATAAAGACCCAGCTTTCCCTGTATATCCCTGGACAGAACATGGGAATTATCCTATTCCTAGCACACATAAAGGCCCAGCTTTCCTTTATATCCCTTGACAGAACATGGGAATTATCCCATTGCTAGCACACATAAAGACCCAGCTTTCCCTGTATATCCCTGGACAGAACATGGGAATTATCCTATTCCTAGCACACATAAAGGCCCAGCTTTCCCTTTATATCCCTTGACAGAGCATGGGAATTATCCCATTCCTAGAACACATAAAGGCCTATCTTTCCCTTTATATCCCTGGACAGAAAATGGAAATTATCCCATTCCTAGCACACATAAAGGCCCAGCTTTCCCTTTATATCCCTTGCAGAGTCATGGGAATATCCCATCCTAGCACACATAAGGCCCAGCTTTCCCTTTATACCCTGGACAGAACATGGGAATTATCCCATTCCTAGCAACACTAAAGGCCCAGCTTTCCCTTTATATCCCTGGAACAGAACATAGTGAGAATAAATCCATTCCTAGCACACATAAAGGCCCAGCTTTCCCTGTATATTCTGGACCAGAACATGGGAATTATCCCATTCCTACACACTAAAGGCCCAGCTTTCCCTGTAATTCCCTGGACAGAACATGGAATTACCCATTTCTACCAGTAAAGGCCCAGCTTTCCCTTAATATCCCTGGACAGAACATGGAATTATCCCATTCCTCACACACATAAGGCCCAGCTTTCCCGTATATCCCTGGACAGAAACATGGAATTATCCATCCTAGCACACATAAAGGCCCAGCTTCCCTGTATCCTGGACAAAACTGGAGAATATCCCTTCCAGCACACTATAGGCCCAGCTTTCCTTTATTCCGCTGGACAGAACATGTAGAATAAATCATTCCTAGCACATAAAGGCCCAGCTTTCCCTGTATATCCTGGACAGAACATGGGAATTATCCTATTCCTAGCACACATAAAGGCCCAGCTTTCCCTGTATCCCTGGAACAACATGGGAATTATTCCATTCCTAGCATACATTAGGCCCAGCCTTCCATTTATGTCCCTGGACAGAACAGTGAAAATAATCCCATTCCTAGCACACAAAAGACGCAGCTTTCCCTTTATATCCCTGACAGAACTGAGAATTATTCCATTCCTAGCATCATAAGGCCCAGTCTTCCTTTATATCCCTGAAAGCATGGGAATATCCCATTCCTAGCACACATAAAGACCAGCTTTCCCTGTATATCCTGGACAGAACATGGGAATTATCCATTCCTAGCACCACTAAAGGCCCAGCTTTCCTTTTATCCTTGACAGAACATGGAATTATCCCATTGCTGCAACATAAAACCCGCTTCCCTGTATATCCCTGGACAGAACATGGGAATTATCCTATTCCTAGCACACATAAAGGCCCACTTTCCTTTAATCCCTGACAGAACATGGGAATTTCCATTCTAGCACCATAAAGACCCAGCTTTCCCTGTATATCCCTGGACAGAACATGGAATATCCTATCCTAGCACACATAAAGGCCCAGCTTCCCTTTATATCCCTTGACAGACATGGAATTATCCCATTCCTAGAACACATAAAGGCCCAGCTTTCCCTTTATATCCTGGAAAGAACAGGGAAATATCCCTTCCTAGCACACATAAAGGCCCAGCTTTCCCTTTATTCCCTGGACAGAACATAGTGAAATAAATCCTTTCTAGCACCATAAAGGCCCAGCTTCCCTTTATATCCCTGCAGACAAGATGAGAATAATCCTTTCCTCCACCATCAAGGCCTAGCTTTCCCTGTATATCCCTGGATAGACCATGGGAATTATCCCATTCCTACCTCACATAAAGGCCCAGCTTTCCCTTTATATCCCTGGACAGAATAAGGGAATTATCCTATTCCTAGCACACATAAAGGCCAAGCTTTCCCTGTATAGCCCTGGACAGAACATGGGGATTATCCCATTCCTAGAACACATAAAGGCCCAGCTTTCCCTGTATGTCCCTGGACAGAACATGGGAATTATCCTATTCCTAGCAAACATAAAGGCCCAGCTTGCCCTGTATATCCCTGGACAGAACATGGGAATTATCCTATTCCTAGCACACATAAAGGCCCAGCTTTCCTTTATATCCCTTGACAGAACATGGGAATTATCCCATTCCTAGCACACATAAAGGCCCAGCTTTCCCTGTATATCCCTGGACAGAACATGGGAATTATCCCATTCCTATCACACATATAGGCCCAGCTTTCCCTGTATGTCCCTGGACAGAACATGGGAATTATCCCATTCCTAGCACACATAAAGGCCCAGCTTTCCCTGTATATCCCTGGACAGAACATGGGAATTATCCCATTCCTAGCATACATTAAGGCCCAGCCTTCCATTTATGTCCCTGGACAGAACATAGTGAAAATAATCCCATTCCTAGCACACATAAAGACGCAGCTTTCCCTTTATATCCCTTGACAGAACATGGTAATTATCCCATTCCTAGCATACATAAAGGCCAAGTTTTCCCTTTATATTCCTGGACAGAACATGGGAATTATCCCATTCCTAGCACACATAAAGGCTCAGCTTTCCCTGTATATCCCTGGACAGAACATGGGAATTATCCCATTCCTAGCACACATAAAGGCCCAGCTTTCCCTTTATATCCCTGGACAGAACATGGGAACTATCCCATTCCTAGCACACATAAAGGCACAGCTTTCCTTTTATATCCCTGGACAGAATATGGGAATTATATAATTCCTAGCACACATAAAGGCACAGCTTTCCCTGTATATCCCTGGACAGAACATGGGAATTATCCCATTCCTAGCACACATATAGGCCCAGCTTTCCCTGTACATCTCTGGACAGAACATGAGAATTATCCCATTCCTATCACACATAAAGGCCCAGCTTTCCCTGTACATCCCTGGACAGAACATGAGAATTATCCCATTCCTAGCACACATAAAGGCCCAGCTTTCCATTTAAATCCCTGGACAGAACATGGGAATTATACCATTCCTAGGGCAGGTAAAGGTCCAGCTCTCTCTGTATATGTCTGGCCCATGGCTGAGAGGAAGCCTGAATCCCCACTGGTTCATGTCAGGGTGACACAGAGCAGGCCCCTCTCTCTTTCTCTTTATTGTTTGCTTTTTCACCAATTATTGCCCTAGCCTTGCTCTTCTGTTGATATAGCAATTCTAAAAAAGTGGGAATGTTCATTTGTCAGTGGCTAAGCCATGGACTCCCACCATATGAAGGATATGTATACACAAAGCAAAGGTCTCAGACAAGCACCTCCATTTGTTTCTCCAATACAGTACTAAAAGGGACACATTGTTGAAGATAAAAAAGCGGATAAAGCTGCCTGTCTCCATTGCACGTCTGTAAGAGCATTAATGACATTCCAAATCCCAGGGAAGCTTATCTTTCACTTTATCCTCCTACCTGCAAGTGCAGCCTCATAGAGAATCAGATAAATAGTCTGGTCCCTCTGCTGGGTCACTTCAGGCTGCAATTGGCCATATAATTTATCAATCTAATTAGCAGGATTAGCTGTCCCACCATCTCCAAGGGGTTAATCTGTCCCTGAACAGATTAACCCCTGTCTAACATCTATCTATCTATCTATCTATCTATCTATCTATCTATCTATCTAACTCTGTTATCTATCTATCTATCTAACTCTGCTATCTATCAATCTTTGTATCTATCTATCTATCTATCTATCTATCTATCTATCTATCTATCTATCTATCTATCTATCTATCTATCTATTTATCTATATGATATCTATCTATTGTCTCTCTAACATTTATCTATCTATCTATCTATCTATATATCTATATATCTATATATCTATCTATCTTACTGCTATCTATCTATATATCTATTATCTATCTTATAGCTATCTGTCTATCTATCTTATAGATATCTATCTATCTTATAGCTATCTATCTATCTATCTATCTATCTATCTATCTATCTATCTATCTATCTATATGTCTATCTATCTATCTATCTATCTATCTATCTATCTATCTATCTATCTATCTATCATCTCTCTAACATCTATCTATCTAACATTCTATCTATCTATCTTATAGCTATATATCTCTCTATCTCTCTATCTATCTATCTATCTATCTATATATCATCTCTCTAACATCTATCTATCTAACATCTATCTATAAGTCGGCCAATCCATCAGTCTATCCATCCATCCACATCCATCCATCCATCCATCCATCCATCCATCCATCCATCCATCCATCCATCTATCTATCTATCATCTATCTATTATATATCTATCTATCTATGTATCTATGTATCTATCTATCTATCTATCTAGTTATGTTTGAATGTGAATGTTTGTACATCGTGTATAACTGAGTGTATGTAATTGTTGGCATGTGTGTTTCTGTTTGAGATTGATTTTAATGAATGATGTATTGTATATCTGCTTGTGTGTATGTTTGTATGATAGAGTGTAAATGGTGTGTATATATTTGTATGTGCAGTTTATTTTGATGGTGATGTGTTGTGTTACTTCTCTATATCTACTATACAGACTGAATGTACAAAAAATGACACAACACAAAATATTTTTTTTGTTTTGTTTTCATTTACGTTTCCTTTGTATTGTCATTGACAATGCTTTATACTGAAACTTTTGTTTTTACATTGTTCCCTGAAAGGGTTAACTTCTACCCTCCCCAGACTCTCTATTCTGTCATTTTATTTATCCACTACTCTCTATTCTATTTCATTATATTTATCCACTACTCTCTATTCTATTTCATTATATTTATCCACTACTCTCTATTCTATTTCATTATATTTATCCACTACTCTCTATTCTATTTCATTGTATTTATCCACTACTCTCTATTCTATGTAATTTTATTTATCCATTACTCTCTATTCTATGTAATTTTATTTATCCATTACTCTCTATTCTGTCATTTTATTTATCCATTACTCTCTATTCTATGTCATTATATTTATTATTTTAACCATTTCTATTCTCATTTGTTTGTGATTCTATTTTCTTCCTATCCCAAAGAATCTCTATGTGTTTCCTATATTAATATTCCTCATAGTGCTGGGCTGGAGAACAGACTCCACGTGTCCTGCGATCCAGATCTTGCAGCTACTCGGGGCTTCCGATCAATTCCGATTCGATCTTGTATAGAACATTGCCTGTGGGTATTCATCAGACTAGGTGTCACTCTGTGTCACTATTAATGTCATTTCACCTGTTTCCTTTATTCTCTATAAATACATTTCCCCTGTTTATAAATAACTACATTGTATTTCATCCCTTTAAAAAGACACAGTTATTCCTTTGGTTACCTTTACATATACATTGGATATATATATAATATACATTGGAATGAAACTATAACTATAATACAGAAAGTCAGGGGTGTTACCGACATTGTTATTAATAAAGCAATAGTAATAATAGTATACTCATTATTAATCTGGTAAGTGATATAGAATAAATATAGTAACAGTGGTAGTAGTAATAATAATAATAATAATAATAATAATAATAAGGAACAATTATAAACATTTCAATTCGATTCATTCATTGAATTACTATAAGCATATGTGCAGCAATAATTATTCAAATCCCTACAGAGATCAATAGGATCCATTTATATGTTTATAATCAAATCCTGTTATTATCTGGGTATTATTAGTTTGTCTAGATAAAGATATCGTGAAATTCGTTGTAGTAAATTGGTATACAATAACATGTAATGATTATTACAGTAGATATAGTATATATTAAAATTATATTATAGTAGATATAGTATATATTAAAATTATATAATAGTAGATATAGTACATACTAGTTAATTAATTCTATTACAGTAGATATAGTACATATTAATAAATTATATTATAGTTGATATAGAACATACTAATTAATGAATTCTATTACAGTAGATATAGTATATATTAGTTAATACATTTTATTATAGTAGATATAGTACATACTAGTTAAAGAATAACATTATATAATAGATATAGTACATTTTAGTTGATTAATTTTATTGTAGTAGATATAGAACATACTAGTTAATGAATTATATTACAGAAGATATAGTACAAGTTAATGAATTATATTATAGTCGATATAGTACATACTAGTTAATATATTTTATTATAGTAGATATAGTTCATACTAGTTATGAATTATATTATAGTAGATATAGTACATACTAGTTAATGAATTATATAATAGTAGATATAGTTCATACTAGTTAATGAATATATTATAGTAGATATAGTTCATACTAGTTATGAATTATATTATAGTAGATATAGTTCATACTAGTTATGAATTATATTATAGTAGATATAGTTCATACTAGTTAATGAATTATATTATAGTAGATATAGTACATACTAGTTAATTAATATATTATAGTAGATATAGTTCATACTAGTTATGAATTATATTATAGTAGATATAGTTCATACTAGTTAATGAATTATATTATAGTAGATATAGTACAAACTAGTTATGAATTATATTATAGTAGATTTGGAACATACTAGTTATGAATTACCTTATAGTAGATATAGTACATACTAGTGAATGAATTATATTATAGTATAGTTCATACTAGTTAATGAATTATATTATAGTAGATATAGTACATACTAGTTAATGAATTATATTATAGTAGATATAGTACATATTAGTTAATGAATTATATTATAGTAGATATAGTTCATACTAGTTAATGAATTATATTATAGTAGATATAGTACATACTAGTTAATGAATTATATTATAGTAGATATAGTACATACTAGTTAATTATATTGTAGTAGATATAATACATACTAGTTAATGAATTATATTATAGTAGATATAGTACATACTAGTTAATGAATTATATTATAGTAGATGTAGTTCATACTAGTTAATGAATTATATTATAGTAGATATAGTACATACAAGTTAATGAATTATATTATAGTGGATATAGTTCATACTATTTAATGAATTATATTATAGTAGATATAATACATACTAGTTAATGAATTATATTATAGTAGATATAGTACATACTAGTGAATGAATTATATTATAGTAGATATACAACATATTAGTTAATTAATTATATTATAGTAGATATAGCACATACTAGTTAATGAATTATATTATAGTATATATAGTACATACTAGTGAATTAATTTTGTTTATTCCACAATGTCAGTCAATAGTTCCCTATCACCTGTAGGATCCTGTAGGGTATTATATTCATTCATTATTGGGATTAGAAACACAATGTGCCTAGATCATAAAAACACCAATCATCCCAATCATCTCCAATCATCAGCCCAATTATATTATAGATATAGTACATACTAGTTAATGAATTATATTATAGTAGATATAGCACATACTAGTTAATGTATTATATTATAGTAGATATAGTACATACTAGTTAATGAATTATAGTATAGTAGATATAGTACATACTAGTAATTGAATTTTGTTTATTCCACAATGTCAGTCAATGGTTCCCTATCACCTGTACGATCCTGTAGGGTATTATATTCATTCATTATTGGGATAAGAAACACAATGTGCCTAGATCATAAAACACCAATCATCCCAATCATCTTCAGGGCATTGCACAATTAAAGGGGTTATAAATAAAGTAGCAGCCTACATAAGCTTTAATAGAAGCTGGCAGAGGAATTCCTCTTTAAAGAAACAGATTTCAGCAGCAATCTGTTAAAGTGACAGCATTAGCCATTCACAGGAAATGAATAGGATGTTGCCACTTTACAGGACTGTCAGTTTAAGATAAAAACTAATTTTGGAAGATTCGAGGACTGCAAACAAAGCTGCAGGGGGTGGGTGAGGGGGTGACTGGGGCCCTTGTTTAGATCCTAGGGATACCCTGATGGCCCATTAATGCCAGGGATTGAGTGTATAGGTTGGTGTGCACCCCGGTCTGTAGGAGGCATCTGGGTTATTTAGAGACTGGCAATAATGAACCCAATCCAACCATTTGCCTTGTGTGTGGTAGATTTATCCAGGGAACGAAAATGGGTGTGAGATTCTGTTCCAAATTTATTTATAATAAGAATATTATCATATAATATCTATTAATATAAATGAATCCCTTACCTGCCTGTAGGACAGAGGCTGTGGAATGGAAATTACTATTCCTACTAACAATCCTGTTAGCCTTACACTCTCCTTAAATACCAACATCCAATCCCCATCTAACCATAAAGGGTTAAACAGAGACAAATCCCCATGTGTCCTCTTACCTTGCAGGACACTGAGCAAATCTCAGCTTAACTCCTAAGGCACCACAGTCATCTAAAGATTCCCCACTGGTCTCTACTAGCCTGAGACTGCTGGGCTTTACCTGGGCTTTACAGCAGAGTCACAACTTCCCCTTTAATTATTCACTTAAAGAAAACGAAATCAGGGTCCATCCTTTAATTACCAGTAACGACAGATCTAATAATAACCAAAGGTTTTATTTATTGGGGAGAGATTGATGACATATCGGGGACCGATTATTATCGGGGAGACAGTTATTTTTTAGTATTTTCTTTTTTTTAGTTCCCCTCCATAATAAATTCCAGTCAGAATGTATTATTATTAATTGATAATAAATCTGGAATATTCTGCATTTGGAGCTTAATGTATAACTACATCAATGTGTAGTTCATTTGAAATTCCTTGTCGCAAGTGTGAACTGTTCTGCCTGAGCTCAGTTCACATAATCCCCATTCCCACTTCTATTGCAAGATTCTACTTTTTCTACCATTGAAAAGGCAGAGAATAAAGGTGTAGAGAAAGTTAAAAGCAGTGAAGGTTGTAGGGATTATTTTAAAGGAAAATATACATTTTAGGTGTAAATATCTTTTTTATTATAGTAGCAGTTGTCTCTTTAAATCTGCTGGGTGTTTTTTTTAATACCATGTCTATATTAGGTGACATCAATCTGCAGACTGCTGTTTCACCCAGTAAGGTCTGACCAATCAGAATAGAGAGTTGTTGTGTGGGGACAAGCTTCGCCCCTCCCTGCTCCTCCTTATGGGCACAGATACCTAATCAGAGGCAGCACTTTGTAGGTGAAGACTAAAGGTTGGAATGACTTATGGCTCTGATTCTCCCATGAAAAGACCCTGGACCTAGAATCTTTCCAGCACCTTCCCTTTCTGTCTATTGTGAGATCTTCCATGACTTTCATTTGGGGGTTTTACCTGGTATCAAGATGTTTGTCAGCCCAGTGACTTCCACTCCATTCTCTGTTAAAGACATACTGAATTTGGAGCACCATCAGACTGGACTGTCCCCAATGGACATCAGTTCCAGGTTGGAGAATTCTTCCTGCATGTTATCCACCTTTAAACAGGAGTCCTACCCTGGGACCCCCTGCCTGTCTGAGCTGGGGGAGGATCTGTCTCAGAGAGAGATCACAAAAGGCTCCTCTCCTTTCCCTGGGTCGTTTTTTGTTAAGAGTTACTTGGAAATGGACCCCTCTAAAGACCCCAAAGATGACAAGAAAGGTAAATAAAAAAATCCATAGATGTGTGTTGGACTCCAGCCAACAGTGATCCAATAGGAACCCAGAAATCCTGGGACAATATATGGGGAGGGCAGGGTGACACTGAGTTCAGAGAGTGACTGCTAAAATAAAACAGAGGCTTTCCCATTTTTTTAATTTGTAATTTAAACAATAGTCTCTCAATTTCCTAAATCCCATTTGCACCTAATGTCATTTCAGCCTAACTCCAAATAGCCTATTAGTCATGTTTATAGTGTAGAGATCTTCTAGATAACTAGAAATCTTAAAGGGACCTTTGTAAACTGGAAATTCTCTACAAAACTGTCATTCTCATTATTTGTTTCCGAATATTCTATTAATTTTGGTAGGTTTTATGGGCAGAGAAGTAAAATGTACATTTATTCTGTACATAATGCATTGGTGGATCATAGATGGACAGCTTTCTAAATAAATATATATATATATATTTACTTAGGTGATTTAAAGAAAGTTGAGATTAAGAATCAGTGCATCAATTGTGTGTGTATGTCTGTGTGGCATGTGTAACTGTTTAATCTCTCTATCAAGCTATGTCTATCTATCTATCTATCAATATATCTATCTATCTCAAATCAAAAAGAGCTTTATTGTAGAGATGGACTAGAACTCAAACTCAAACCCGAGTTCGAGCCAAACTATTCGAGTTTGAACGGACTCGGACTTCTTGAACTATCCCGGACTCGAATTTTCAATATTTTCCGGGCTTTCAATAATTATCGAATGTTCGAACGTTCTGGGCAAGCTAATATGCGAGTAAGATGTGTATTATACCTATACGCGAGTAAATATCGAATGATCGAATCCGCAAGTAAAATGTCTATTATACCTATATGTGAGTAAATATCAAATTCTCAAATCCACGAGTAAAATGTCTATTATACCAATACGCGAGTAAATATCGAATTCTCAAATCCACGAGTAAAATGTCTATTATACCAATACGCGAGTAAATATCGAATTCTCAAATCCGCAAGTGGTTCATGGGATAATTATCGAATGTTCAAACGCGAGAGCTCAAATGTAGCGCACATGAGAGTAAAATCGAGTTTTCTAAAGTCCTGGATATTCGAACATGTTCCCCAGACCATTTCCCAGGTCCCACAGCCATTTACATTAAGTTACCATTGATATTTTAATTGTATTTCATTCAAACTTTTCGAACTATTTGACTCCCATTGACTTTAATGGGTCCGTTTTCAAACATTCGAACTTTACATATAGTTTGAAAGTTCGAAAACGGACCGAACTTTTGAAATAATAAAACACATTAGTATAGAGGGGTTCACAGTAGGGGGTAATGGGTACCAAAAGTAAAACACATGGGTACCAAAAGTAAAACACATTAGTATAGAGGGGTTCACAGTAGGGGGTAATGGGTACCAAAAGATAAGTAATATATAGACAGTAATATAAGGGGTATATCAGGGTTCAGTTCTGGGATATAATGATTGAGGAAGGATAAAGGGATAATTGGGCAAGTAGTCCATGGACATTAAGTTCATTTATGCTCCTTTCAGTCTGTGACATGCCATTACATAGTGTGCCCCAGTATTTGCTGATATTATCTAATATCTGTATATCTATCTATCTATCTATCTATCTATCTATCTATCTAGCATCTGTTTATCTATCTAATATCTGTCTATCTATTCATTCCAGCTATAAGTCTAATTAATTTATCTGTTTGTCTGTTTGTCTATCTATTCTATCTATCTATCTATCTATCTATCTATCTATCTATCTATCTATCTATCTATCTATCTATCTATCTGTCTCTCTGTCTGTCTGTCTGTCTGTCTGCCTGTCTATGTCTATCTATCTATCTATCTATCTATCTATCTATCTATCTATCTATCCATCCATCAATTATCTATCTATCATCTATCTATCATCTATCTATCTATAATATCTATCTATCTATCTATTCATCTCTCCCTCCTCTCCTCTCTCTAGTTTTTTGTTGTCTATCCATCCATCCATTCTATCTATCTATCTATCATCTATATCTTATCACTATCTATCATCTATTCTATCTATCTATCTATCTATCTATCTATATATATATATTTCTCGTCTCTCTCTCTCTAGTCTGTTTTTTGTCTATCCATCCATCCATCATCTATCTATCTATCTATCTATCATCTATCTACTCTATCTATCTATCTATGCTATCTATCTATATCTATCTATCTATCTATCTATATATCTACATCCATCTCTCTATTCTCTCTCTCTCTCTCTAGTCTGTTTTTTTGTTATCATCCATTCTATCATCTATCTACTATATCTATCTATATCTACATCTACTACTTATCTATTTATCTATCTATCTTGTCTATCTCTCTCTCTCTCTATCTATCTAAATCTGTCAGTGCGTATCGATCTAGCTATCTAATATCCATCATCCTCTATCAAGACTATTATCTATTATCTATTATCTATATAAATCAAATACAGGGGATGGATAGCAAATCACAGTAGTGTAGATAGCACCTAACCCTACCAAACCCTACAGAGAGCATCCTTTAGAGCCTGACCATAATTCACCATGAACATGCAAAGTGGAAATTGCATATTCTCCAACAGATTCCATTAGAACTTTGTCAGTAATATGTCACCTGGTTGGTTGCATGGTAGGGTAAGCATTACTGCATGATTGGTTTGTTACTTGAAGAGTAATGGTGCAATGCTGTGCTGACAAATGGAGGTTCCTCGTCATTGGCTCAGTCATTTTTGCCCATACCACCTTAGTGAACTAGGGAAAATAGTGTTGGGATCCAACATGATTTGTCAATATCTGATGTGTTATGGCCATCTTTAAGCCAGCCATAAATGATTAGGGTTTGGAATCACTGTGGTAAATGTATAAAAACTAAACAACAAATGCAGGATTAGCCATCAGTTTAGCTGTTTAAAGGGAATGTCCACTCCAAATATGTACTTGCCTTAATTCAGTTAATTGAAGAACGGAGGGGGAACAAGATATGCTTACCCCCCGTTCATTCAATTAAACAGACAGGGAGAATCCAGCATACTTACCCACATCGAGCCCCAGCGCTGCCTTATCTGAATGCACATGCGCATACATTGCAAAGGGCACGTCGGACGTCAGAGGAAGCAGCGGAAGAGCACGCCCATTTTGCACGTACACACGATACTGATTTAAAGGACCTACGGGGATGACCTTTCTTGGCAATGTGTGTACCCCGCTTAAGAGGTGCAAAATGCTGTGCTTGCTTGTACGGTTAATCAGTTGTTATCAAATGTTTTTTTTTTAACGTAGTAGAACAGGAAGAAGGTTATCATCTGATTGGTGAAGAGATTAAACAGCTAAGGACAAAATTTTGTATCTCTTATTAAATTAAGTCTGGTAATCTTTGAGTTCACTAGCTTAAAGAGTACATGGTTTACTTTAATGTTTATTACTGATGCTAAACAATACTTGAAAAATAATAAAATACAAACAAATTATTGGGACTAATAATTATTGATGGTACCGGGACAAACCAAGGGTATACAATAAACCACCCAACAGCTTAATTGGTAGTTCCTTAATGGGACCAAAACTAAGCCCCTGGGACCCCATATACCGACACACCCCCACAACACAACCAAAACCCAATCACCTGATGGCTTTAAACCATAATTCTTATGCAGCATCTAAAGTGGAATGGTCAATCTCAGACAGCCTCCCAAACAGTGGATCACAAAATCTCCCTGTTTAAATGTCTTCAAGTGTGAATGTAAATTAAAATACCATTAGGGAGAACTGTGCATCGCAGCTTCACCTTTATAGCCCTGTATAATGTTTTGAGAATGCAGTAAGAACTATGTCGTATCTATTTTCTTTGAATTCAAATAGGCCCTGCCTGTTAATAAATCCCTGTGCTTGTGAAGACAATTAGTTTTTTTGTTTTCCATAAAATGCAATGTAATGCTAAGCTGCTGGCCAAATTTATATTAAAGGATAGATAATTGCTTTGGGTGTGGACCGCTTGCGTTGCCTTCATTATCCCTCTTTAACTCTTATTAGCTATAGTGGGCTATGCAAAGATTCTGCTAACTTCCTATTATTTCAATATGTAAAGCATTTAAATGTTTTCAAATATTCACCTAGTGTTTATGTCCTGGGTAACTTCTTAAGGAGGAGTTTGGTCGATAGTTGTCATATATTTTTGGTTCATGTTTATGTATCACAGGCAAGATGCAACAATACTAAAGGAGAATTATACTCATGCAGTAACTGACAATTTTCAAGTTCCCTCCCCATCCCTCATTAACAGCGTTCTCAGTGTCAAGGTGGAGAATTGTCCAGTGACAATGATTGTGGGAGGAGCCATAAAGAAGGAAGTCGGTTACTGCATGAGTATATTGTCCTTAAATATAAACTTCCAATATGGATAACCGCACAGGCATCCAATGCAAAATACCTTTTACCAAGGTGCCTCCTAAAAGGTTCGTACACACGCCTCAAATTGCCGGCCCGAGCCACAAATCCCAACAACGGCGGCTAACACATCGAACAGAGTTTCGTCCGGAAGCGTCCGTGTGTATGTGTTTGGTCAGGGGTCAGTCTTTGGATGGCATGTAATAATTTTATTTCATAAACTGTACATTGCACTTTAACAGCTTGTCTTCCTTAATATATAAATTTTAAAGAGAGGAGGATTCAGTATTTCTACCTCCCTGTGTGTACGGGGAAAGGGTTAAGTCTACTGCTTATTAATTTTTTCAATTTTTAATTTTATTGCTTAATGCGGAAAGGCTGGTAAAAGTTCTGGTGCGGGCAGTTGCCTGGAACATTGTTGAAACTTTGGAAGGTTAACGCAGTGTATGGACACCTTTCCACTGATCTATGTTATTAAAAATTAGGGCAGGCACTGGGGCCGACTTTTACTTTTTATGCTAGCAGAGGTGTATAGCTTACCATGGAGCAGGGAAGCGCTGGGGCCCAACTTTTGACTTTTTTCGAATACCGATTACAGCCCCCACTGTAACAAGTAACTACTGTCGATTGTGAAGCAAGGAGGGGGTCCAAATAGGTTTACTGGTAAAGCCAGTAATTTTAGTATACTCACCATGGATTTCTGGATGGTACTGCATTTAGGACTAGTCACACACAATTGACTTAACCTGAAAACCATACCCTCCAACATTACCCACTCTGTAGGTACACCAATGAAGATCACAGGGGCCACATTTGACTGGTGGAAGAACAATGAATGTAAACCTGATCCGTGAAATGATAATTGCCCCACATGTAGGCCCAATGTGGATGTACTATACTAGCTGCTTTATAAAAAGTCTTATTCCGATACTAACAGCTCCCACCTATACACTCACACTAATGAATTCCTCCCTTATAGGGCCTGTAAGGGAACATAGGCATATTCTATGAAAGGCAAGATGATTCGCTATTTTAACGCTCATTACCGTAAATGTACGATATCGGATTGATAAAGCTAAGGATCAGCCATAATCAGAAAACGGTTCCCATACAATACATTTGCAGTCTTTGGCACCGCATGGATTGTACATTTACTAACGTTATCTTTCGATACCCCGCGTATAGCAATTTTTAAATATTTGCCACTGTGCATTGCCAGGTGTTCCCTCAAACTATGTGTGTAGGGAGAGTTGGTGTAGCACGCACATTTTTATATTTGTGTCACACAGAATTTTTATTTATAATCAGTGCATGCAGACCCAATAAGCAAATCAGAGGGAATATTGGGTGCATAATGCATGTAAGTACCCTGTATCACACCCACCACTGCCACTGAAAGAATAACATTGGTTTATCATAAGCAATTAACTGCCACAAGTACAAAGCACATCAATGGAAAATCACAAGAAAAGTAGAGCAGTACTGCAATCCTATGTTCACTTAAAGGGCATGTCAACCCCTAAATTGCCCCCACTGATGTAGGTAAAAACATTCCCGACACTTACCCTCGGCTCATTATGGTTGTCCTGCAGTGTGTTTTCTGAAATGTCCGAAAACTAAAGAGAGTTCTAGTGTATTCCCCTAGAGGACTGGCATGCGCAGGGGTGCGTTTCGTCCCACCCCCAGATTTTTGGCGCTTGTAATTTTTGTAGTGTAGGGGGAACTTTTCTGTAAACCCTAAAAAGCTAGGGTTTAAAGGGTAATCTCCACCCCTAAATTATACTTTTTCATGTAGTGTAGGTGGACGCTGTGATTGGAAATCCTGGCGGTATTTAAGTCCCTTCGTGGCGAACTGCACTTAGCACAATGCACTAAATACAATAGACCACGAAGGGACTTAATATCCTTCCGGCGCCTCCGCTAAGGGACGGGGCATAACGCCCACCCCGCACCTTGGACCCCCAGTAGTGGCAGCGGACCAACCACCGCTGCGCTCCAGCAGCCCCTCCTAACCATCCCCCCGCTTGCTGGCGAACAATGGAACAGGAGCGACCACCTGCCACGCACCCCACTCCCAGCGAGCCCTCCAAGCACCCTGCCCGCCGCATGGCGGCAGAGAGGAAGGGTGGGCCCCGCATGGGACGGAGTGGAGGCACACCCTCCTCAATGTTCTTTCTTTAGCATCTTACTGCGGATGGATCTGAAGTCGCGAACAGAGTGCACCTCCGCAAAATCTGATTGGTTAATGTAAAGCATGTAAAACCAGCATTATAAAAATTGACCCATCAGAAACGGATTAGGGTTTTCTGCCAAACCTATATATAAAGAGGTGCACTCCACACGGACCTCAGATGCCATCACGCTAGAGGGTGAAGAAAGAAGAAAAGAAGAAGCGGCTGGGCAACTATCGGCTCCGCGGCGCAGTGGGTGCCAGCGGGCTCATGGCAGCCCATGTGAGCCTGCCATGGCATCGACGACCTCAGTGGGGTTGGTGGTCGCCAGCCCGAAGACGTCGCGTGGATCAAGACGCGGGCAACATCGGCCTGTTGAGAAGAAAGAAACATGCCTTTTAAGAGCCGACTCACTGGGGTTCCGGTTCGGGCAACGAGACCCCGCCAAAGGCACGTCTCCAGTTGCCGCAGGGCCCTTTACAAGGGCGGGGAGGGGGTCCCGGTTTGAGCTGCGGACCCCTAAGACCCAAAGGCCCTTCTTAGGGCCGATGAAAAGTTAATGAACCTTTATAAAAGCCCCCAAAGTTCTTTTCTGGGAACTTTTTTAGGTTAAAGGGCATGCCACCACCTAAATTAAAATCTGCCCCCACTGTGTAGTGTTAAAAAAAATTCCTTACCCTTTCTACTCTACTAAAATATGATTTGTCTTGCAGTGCCTTCTGAAAGTCCAGGAAAACAAAGGAGTAGAACCCGTCTCTGTGCAAATAACGTATTGCCCCTTCCTTGTCCTCTTAGAGGACTCTGGGCATGCTCTGTGGAGTACATTCTCCCCCTCATCCATCGGATCCAAGGGTGCTACCATCATGCTTTTTAAAATAAAAAAACATTTGACCACATTGTATGCCCCCCCAACCCTAAATGCCATAAAACATTTTAAAATCATAAATGTACTTGCACACCTTCCCTAGGGGTCCTTCGTCAACCAATCTCAGATGTGCGTGCGGTCCCACCTCTTTGATCTTCCATTCCCAGAAGAACAAAAGAGAAGATTGGCGAGGGAATTTATGGCCCAATTATAAAATGGCATTTAGGCTGGGGAGGGGGTCCCTACAATTCCTATTCCTAGCACACATAAAAGTCCAGCTTTCCCATTGATATCCCTGGACAGAACATGGAAAATTAGCCCATTCTACACACATTAAAGCCCAGCTTTCCCTGTATATCCCTGGACAGGAACATGGAAAATTATCCATTCCTAGCACACATAAAGGCCCAGCTTTCCCTGTACTCCCTGGACAGAACATGGGAATTATCCCATTCTAACACACATAAAGGCCCATCTTTCCCTTTATATCCCTGGACAGAACATGGGAATTATCCCATTCCTAGCACACATAAAGCCCAGCTGCCCTGTTATATCCTTGACAGAACATGGGAATTATCCCATTCTAGCACACATAAAGGCACAGTTTCCCTTTATATCCCTGGACAGAACATGGGAATTATCCCATTCCTAGCACACATAAAGGCCCAGCTTTCCGTATATCCCTGGACAGAACATGGGAATTATGCCATTCCTAGCACACATAAAGGCCCAGCTTTCCCTGTATATCCCTGCGACAGAACATGGGATTATCCCATTCCTAGCACACATAAAGGCCCAGCGTTCCCTGTAGATCCCTGGACAGAACATGGGAACTATCCCATTCCTAGCCACAATAAAGGACACAGCTTTGCCTTTATATCCCTGGACAAAACATGAGGAATTATCCCATTCCTAGCACACATATAGGCCCAGCTTTCCCTGTACATCCCTCTGGACAGAACATGAGAATTATCCATTCCTATCACACATAAAGGCCCAGCTTCCCTTTATACCTGGACAGAACATGAAAATTATCCCATTCCTAGCACACATAAAGGCCCAGCTTTCCCTGTATATCCCTGGAAGAACATGGAAATTATGCCATCCTAGCACATATAAAAGCCCAGCTTTCCCTGTAATCCCTGGGACAGAACATGGGAATTATCCATCCTAGCACACATAAAGGCCCAGCTTTCCCTTATATCCCTGGACAGAACATGGGAATTATCCCATTCCTAGCCCAACATAAAGCCAAGCTTTCCCTGTATATCCCTGGCAGAACATGAAAATTATCCCATTCCTAGCACACATAAAGGCCCAGCTTTCCCTGTAATCCTGGACAGAAAACATGGGAATTATCCCATTCCTAGCACAAATAAAGGCCCAGCTTTCTTTATATCCTGGACAGAACATGGGAATTATCCCATTCCTAGAACACAAAAAGGCCCACCTTGCCCTGTATATCTCTGGACAGAACATGGAAATTATCCATTCCAGCACACATTAAAGGCCCAGCTTTCCCGTATATCCCTGACAGAACATAGGAATTATCCCATTTCTATCTCACCTAAAGGCCCAGCTTTCCCTTTATATCCCTGGACAGAACATGTGAATTATCCTGTTCCTAGCACACATAAAGGTCCAGCTTTCCCTGTATATCCCCTGACAGAACATAGTGAAAATAATCCCATTCCTATCACACATAAAGGCCCAGTTTTCCCTTTATATCCCTGGACAGAACATAGTGAAATAATTCCATTCTATCACACATAAAGGCCAGCTTTCCCGTATATCCATGGACAGAACATGGGAATTATCTTATTCTAGCACACATAAAGGCCCAGCTTCCCTTGTATATCCCTGGACAGAAACATGGGAATTATCCCATTCTAGCACACATAAAGGCCCCAGCTTTCTCTTTATATCCTGGACAGAACATGGGAATTATCCCATCCTAGAAACACATAAAGGCCCACCTTGCCCTGTAATCTCTGGACAAACATGGAAATTATCCCATTCCTTAGCACACATAAAGCCAGCTTCCCTGTATATTCCTGGACAGGAACATGGGAATTATCCATTCCTAGCACACGTAAAGGCCCAGCTTTCCCTGTATATCCCCTGGACAGAACATAGGAATATCCCATTCTATCTCACGTAAGGCCCAGCTTCCCTTTATATCCTGGACAGAACATGCGAATTATCCATTCCTATCACACAATAAAGGCCCAGCTTTCCCGTATATCCTGGACGAAATGGGAATTATTCCATTCCTAGCACACATAAAGGCCCAGCATTCCCTGTATATCCTGGACAAAACATGAGAATTATCCCATTCCTAGCACCACAATAGGCCCAGCTTACCTTATATCGCTGGACAGAACATAGTGAGAATAAATCATTCCTAGAACACATAAAGGCCAGCTTTCCCTGTATATCCTGGACAGAACATGGGAATTATCCTATTCCTAGCACCACATAAAGGCCAGCTTTCCCGTAATCCCTGGACAGAACATGGGAATTATTCCATTCCTAGCATACATTAAGGCCCAGCCTTCCATTTAGGTCACTGGACAGAAACATAGTGAAAATAATCCCATTCCTAGCCACACATAAAGACGCAGCTTTCCCTTTATATCCCTTGACAGAACATGAGAATTATTCCATTCCTAGCTACATAAAGGCCCAGCTTTACCTTTATATCCCTTGAAAAGAACATGGGAATTATCCCATTGCTAGCACACATAAAGACCCAGCTTTCCTGTATATCCCTGGACAGAACATGGGAATATATCCTATTCCTAGCACACATAAAGGCCCAGCTTCCTTTATCCTTGACAGAACATGGGAATTATCCCATTGCTAGCACACATAAAGACCAGCTTTCCTGTATATCCCTGGACAGAACATGGGAATTTATCCTATTCACTAGCACACATAAAGGCCCAGCTTTCCTTTATATCCCTTGACAGAACATGGGAATTATCCCATTGCTAGCACACATAAAGACCCAGCTTTCCCTGTATATCCCGGACAGAACATGGAATTATCCCATTCCTAGCACACATAAAGGCCCAGCTTTCTCTTTATACCTGACGTCTGGACAGAACATGGAATTATCCCATCCTAGCAACACATAAAGGCCCAGCCTTGCCCTGTATATCTCTGGACAGAACATGGAATATCCATTCCAGCACACTAAAGCCCAGCTTTCCCTGTATATTCCCTGGACAGAACATGGGAATTATCCCATTCCTAGCACACGTAAAGGCCCAGCTTCCCTGTATATCCCTGGACAGAAACATGGGAATTATTCCATTCCTAGCACACATAAAGGCCCAGCTTTCCCTGTATATCCCTGGACAAAACATGAGAATTATCCCATTCCTAGCACATATAGGCCCAGCTTTACCTTTATATCGCGTGGACAGAAACATAGTGAGAATAAATCTATTCCTAGAACACATAAAGGCCCAGCTTTCCTGTATATCCCTGGACAGAACATGGGAATTATCCTATTCCTAGCACACATAAAGGCCCAGCTTTCCTGTATATCCCTGGACAGAACATGGGAATTATTCCATTCCTAGCATACATTAAGGCCCAGCCTTCCATTTATGTCCCTGGACAGAACATTAGTGAAAATAATCCCATTCTAGCACACATAAAGACGCAGCTTTCCCTTACGTATCCCTTGACAGAACATGAGAATTATTCCATTCCTAGCATACATAAAGGCCAAGCTTACCTTTATATCCCTTGAAAGAACATGGGAATTATCCCATTCCTAGCACACCATAAGACCCAGCTTTCCCTGTATATCCCTGGACAGAACATGGGAATTATCCTATTCCTAGCACACATAAAGGCCCAGCTTTCCTTATATCCCTTGACAGAACATGGGAATTATCCCATGTGTAGCACACATAAAGACCCAGCTTTCCCTGTATATCCTGGACAGAACATGGGAATTATCCTATCCTAGCACACATAAAGGCCCAGCTTTCCTTTATGTCCCTGACAGAACATGGGAATTATCCATTGCTAGCACACATAAAGACCCAGCTTTCCCTGTATATCCCTGGACAGAACATGGGAATTATCCTATTTCCTAGCACACATAAAGGCCCAGCTTTCCCTTTATATCCCTCTGACAGAGCATGGGAATTATCCCATTCCTAGAACACATAAAGGCCATCTTTCCTTTATATCCCTGGACAGAAAATGGAAATTATCCATTCCTAGCACACATAAAGGCCCAGCTTTCCCTTTATATCCCTGGACAGAACATAGTGAGAATAAATCCATTCCTAGCACACATAAAGGCCCAGCTTTCCCTTTATATCCCTGGACAGAACATAGTGAGAATAAATCCATTCCTAGCACACATAAAGGCCTAGCTTTCCCTGTATATCCCTGGATAGACCATGGGAATTATCCCATTCCTACCTCACATAAAGGCCCAGCTTTCCCTTTATATCCCTGGACAGAATAAGGGAATTATCCTATTCCTAACACATAAAGGCCAAGCTCCCTGTATAGCCCTGGACAGAAACATGGGGATTATCCCATTCCTGACGAACACATAAAGGCCCAGCTTTCCCTGTATGTCCCTGGACAGAACATGGGAATTATCCTATTCCTAGCAAACATAAAGGCCCAGCTTGCCCTGTATATCCCTGGACAGAACATGGGAATTATCCTATCCTAGCACACATAAAGGCCCAGCTTTCCTTTATATCCCTTGACAGAACATGGGAATTATCCCATTCTAGCACACATAAAGGCCCAGCTTTCCCTGTATACCCTGGACAGAACATGGGAATTATCCCATTCCTAGCACACATAAAGGCCCAGCTTCCCTGTATATCCCTGGACAGAACATGGGAATTACCCCATTCCTATCACACAATAGGCCAGCTTTCCCTGTATGTCCCTGGACAGAACATGGGAATTATCCCATTCCTAGCACACATAAAGGCCAGCTTTCCTGTATATCCCTGGACAGAAACATGGGAATTATCCCATTCCTAGCATACATTAAGGCCAGCCTTCCATTTTGTCCCTGGACAGACATAGTGAAAATAATCCCATTCCTAGCACACATAAAGACGCAGCTTTCCCTTTATATCCCTTGACAGAAACATGGTTTAATTCCCATTCCTAGCATACATAAAGGCCAAGTTTTCCCTTATATTCCTGGACAAGAACATGGGAATTATCCCATTCCTAGCACACATAAAGGCTCAGCTTTTCCCTGTATATCCCTGGACAGAACATGGGAATTATCCCATTCCTAGCACACATAAAGGCCCAGCTTTCCCTTTATATCCCTGGACAGAACATGGGAACTATCCCATTCTAGCACACATAAAGGCACAGCTTTCTTTTATATCCCTGGACAGAATATGGGAATTATATAATTCCTAGCACACATAAAGGCACAGCTTTCCCTGTATATCCCTGGACAGAACATGGAATTATCCCATCTAGCACACATATAGGCCCAGCTTTCCCTGTACATCTCTGGACAGAACATGAGAATTATCCCATTCCTATCACACATAAAGGCCCAGCTTTCCCTGTACATCCCTGGACAGAACATGAGATTATCCCATTCCTAGCACACATAAAGGCCCAGCTTTCCATTTAATCCCTGGACAGAACATGGGAATGATACCATTCCTAGGGCAGGTAAAGGTCCAGCTCTCTCTGTATATGTCTGGCCCATGGCTGAGAGGAAGCCTGAATCCCCACTGGTTAGTCAGGGGACACAGAGCAGGCCCCTCTCTCTTCTCTTTATGTTTGCTTTTTCACCAATTATTGCCCTAGCCTTGCTCTTCTGTTGATATAGCAATTCAAAAAGGGGAATGTTCATTTGTCAGTGGCTAAGCCATGGACTCCCACCATATGAAGGATATGTATACACAAAGCAAAGGTCTCAGACAAGCACCTCCATTGTTTCTCCAATACAGTACTAAAAGGGACACATTGTTGAAGATAAAAAAGCGGATAAAGCTGCCTGTCTCCATTGCACGTCGTAAGAGCATTAATGACTTCCAAATCCCAGGGAAGCTTATCTTTCACTTTATCCTCCTGCAAGTGCAGCCTCATAGAGAATCAGATAAATAGTCTGGTCCCTCTGCTGGGTCACTTCAGGCTGCAATGGCCATAATTTATCAATCAATTAGAGGATAGCCCACACTCCAAGGGGTAACTGTGACGACCCGCTTAGACACGAGCTGACCACCCCGAGACGACACAGCGAGGAGCGAGAGCTACGACAGGACATCTACGAGCAGCAGACCAGCACGAGCGACTAACCCAAGCATTGAGCGACGAGCCGATCCAGCGACTCACTACGAGCAGCTACATCAACGACACGATCAGCAGAGCAAGATACACGATGCGCCGAACATTCTATCTATCTAATCTATCTATCTATCTATCTATCTATATATCTATATATCTATCTATCTACTGCTATCTATCTATATATCTATTATCTATCTTATAGCTATCTGTCTATCTATCTTATAGATATCTATCATTTATAGCTATCTATCTATCTATCTATCTATCTATATCTATCTATCTATCTATCTATATGTTACATCTATCTATCTATCTATCTATCTATCTATCTATCTATCATCTATCATCTCTTAACATCTATCTATCTAACATTCTATCTATCATTTTATAGCTATATATCTCTCTATCTCTATCTATCTATCTATCTATATATCATCCTCTAACATCTTCTATCTAAAATCTATCTATAGTCGGCCAATCCATCAGTCTATCCATACATCCACATATCCATCCATATCCATCCATCCATCCATCCATCCATCCATCCATCTATCAATCTATCTATCTATCTATCTATCATCCATTGATCTATGTATCTATGTATATATCTATCTATCTATCTAGTTATGTTTGAATGTGAATGTTTGTACATCGTGTATAACTGAGTGTATGTAATTGTTGGCATGTGTGTTTCTGTTTGAGATTGATTTTAATGAATGATGTATTGTATATCTGCTTGTGTGTATGTTTGTATGATAGAGTGTAAATGGTGTGTATATATTTGATGTGCAGTTTATTTTGATGGTGATGTGTTGTGTTACTTCTCTATATATACTATACAGACTGAATGTACAAAAAATGACACAACACAAAATATTTTTTTTGTTTTGTTTTCATTTACGTTCCTTTGTATTGTCATTGACAATGCTTTATACTGAAACTTGTTTTTACATTGTTCCCTGAAAGGGTTAACTTCTACCCTCCCCAGACTATCTCTGTCATTTATTTATCACTACGCTCTAATTTCAGTATATTTATCCCCTACTCTCTATTCTATTTCATTATATTTATCACTACTCTTCTATTCTCTGTCATTATATATCCACTACTTCTATTCTATTTCATTGTATTATCCACTACTCTCTATTCTATGTAAGTTATTATCCATTACTCTCTATTCTATGAATTTTATTTATTCCATACTCTCTATTCTGTCATTTTATTTATCCATTACTCTCTATCTATGTCATTATATTTATTATTTTAACCATTTCTATTCTCATTGTTTTGTGATTCTTTTCTTTCCTATCCAAAGAATCTCTATGTGTTTCCTATATTAATATTCCTCATAGTGCTGGGGCTGGAGAACAGACTCCACGTGTCCTGCGATCCAGATCTTGCCAGCTACTCGGGGCTTCCGATCAATTCCGATTCGATCTTGTATAGAACACATTGCCTGTGGGGATTCATCAGACTAGGTGTCACTCTGTGTCACATATTAATGTCATTTCACCCTGTTTCCTTTATCTCTATAAAATACATTTCCCCTGTTTAAAATAACTACATTGTATTTCATCCCTTTAAAAAGACACAGTTATTCCTTTGGTTACCTTTACATATACATTGGATATATATAAATATACATTGGAATGAAACTATAACTATAATACAGAAAGTCAGGGGTGTTACCGACATTGTATTATATAAAGCAAATAGTAATAATAGTATACTCATTATTAATCTGGTAAGTGATATAGAATAAATATTAGTAACAGTGGTAGTAGTAATAATAATAATAATAATAATAATAATAATAAGGAACAATTATAAACATTTCAATTCGATTTCATTCATTGAATTACTATAAGCAATGTGCAGCAATAATTATTCAAATCCCTACAGAGATCAATAGGATCCATTATATGTTTATAATCAAATCCTGTTATTATCTGGGTATTTAGTTTGTCTAGATAAAGATATCGTGAAATCGTTGTAGTAAATTGGTATATACAATAACATGTAATGATTATACAGTAGATATAGTATATATTAAATATATTATAGAGAATAGTATATATTAAAAATTATATAATAGTAGATATAGTACATACTAGTTAATTAATTCTATTACATAGTAGATATAGTACATATTAAAAAATATATATAGTGAATAGAACATTATAATTAATGAATTCTATTACAGTTAGATATAGTATATATTAGTTATACATTGTTATTATAGTTAGATATAGTACTACTAGTTAAAGAATAACATTATTAATAGATATAGTACATTTTAGTGATTAATTTTATTGTAGTGATATAGAACATCTAGTTAATGAATTATATACAGAAGATTAGTACAAGTTAATGAATTATATTATAGTGATAAGTGCAACTAGTTAATATATTATATGAGATATAGTTCATACTGTATGAATTATATTATAGTAGGATATAGTACATACTAGTTAATGAATTATTATAATAGTAGATATAGTTACATACTAGTTTAATGAATATTTATAGTAGATATAGTCATACTAGTTATGAATATAATTATAGTAGATATAGTTCATACTAGTTATGAATTATATTATAGTAGATATAGTACATACTAGTTAATGAATATATATAGTAGATATAGTTCATACTAGTTAATGAATATATTATAGTAGATATAGTTCATACTAGTTATGAATATATATAGTAAGATTCGTTCATACTAGTTATGAATTATATTATAGTAGATATAGTTCATACTAGTTAATGATTATATTAGTAGATATAGTACATACTAGTTAATTAATATATTATAGTTAGATATAGTTCATACTAGTTATGAATTATATTATAGTAGATATAGTTCATAAGTTAATGAATTATATATAGTAGATATAGTAAAAACTAGTTAGAATTATATTATAGTAGATTTGGAACATACTAGTTATGAATTACCTTATTAGTAGATATAGTACATACTAGTGAATGAATTTATTATAGTATAGTTCATACTAGTTAATGAATTATATATATAGATATAGTACAACTAGTAATGAATATATATAGTAGTATGTAATATTAGTTAATGAATTATATAGTAGATATAGTTCATACTAGTTAATGAATTATATTATAGTAGTATAGTAACATACTAGTTAATTAATTATATTATAGTAGATATAGTACATACTAGTTTAATTATATTGTTAGTAGATATAATACATACTAGTTAATTATTATATTTAGTAGATATAGTACATACTAGTTAATGAATTATATTATAGTAGATGTAGTTCATACTAGTTAGAATTATATTATAGTAGATATAGTACATACAAGTTAATGAATTATATTATAGTGGATATAGTTCATACTATTTAATGAATTATATTATAGTAGATATAATACATACTAGTTAATGATTATGATAGTAGATATAGTACATACTAGTGAATGAATTATATTATAGTAGAATATACAACATATTAGTTAATTAATATTTATTAGAGATATAGACATACTATTAATGAATTATATTATGTATATAGACATACTAGTGAATTAATTTTGTTTATTCCACAATGTCAGTCAATAGTTCCCTATCACCTGTAGGATCCTGTAGGGTATTATATTCATTCATTATTGGGATTAGAAACACAAGTGCCTAGATCATAAAAACACCAATCATCCAATCATCCCAATCATCAGCCCAATATATATTATAGATATAGTACATACTAGTTAATGAATTATATTATAGTAGATATAGCAATACTAGTTAAGTATTATATTATAGTAGATATAGTACATACTAGTTAATGAATTATAGTATAGTAGATATAGTACATACTAGTAATTGAATTTGTTTATTCCACAATGTCAGTCAATGGTTCCCTATCACCTGTACGATCCTGTAGGGTATTATATTCATCATTTGGGATAAGAAACACAATGTGCCTAGATCATAAAACACCAATCATCCCAACATCTTCAGGGATTGCACAATTAAAGGGGTTATAAATAAAGTAGCAGCCTACATAAGCTTAATAGAAGCTGGCAGAGGAATTCCTCTTTAAAGAAACAGATTTCAGCAGCAATCTGTTAAAGTGACAGCATTAGCCATTCACAGGAAATGAATAGGATGTTGCCACTTTACAGGACTGTCAGTTTAAGATAAAAACTAATTTTGGAAGATTCGAGGACTGCAAACAAAGCTGGCAGGGGGTGGGTGAGGGGGTGATGGGGCCCTTGTTTAGATCCTAGGGATACCCTGATGGCCCATTAATGCCAGGATTGAGTGTATAGGTTGGGTGGCACCCGGTCTGTAGGAGGCATCTGGGTTATTTAGAGACTGGCAATAATGAACCCAATCCAACCATTTGCCTTGTGTGTGGTAGATTTATCCAGGGAACGAAAATGGGTGTGAGATTCTGTTCCAAATTTATTTATAATAAGAATATTATCATATAATATCATTAATATAAATGAATCCCTTACCTGGCTGTAGGACAGAGGCTGTGGAATGGAAATTACTATTCTACTAACAATCCGGTAGCCTTACACTCTCCTTAAATACCAACATCCAATCCCCATCTAACCATAAAGGGTTAAACAGAGACAAATCCCCATGTGTCCTCTTACCTTGCAGGACACTGAGCAAATCTCAGTCTTAACTCTAAGGCACACACAGTCATCTAAAGATTCCCCACTGGTCTTACTAGCCTGAGACTGCTGGGCTTTACCTGGGCTTTCAGCAGAGTCACAACTTCCCCTTTAATTATTCACTTAAGAAAACGAAATCGGGTCCATCCTTTAATTACCAGTAACGACAGATCTAATAATAACCAAAGGTTTTATTATGGGGGAGAGATTGATGACATATCGGGGACCGATTATTATCGGGGAGACAGTTATTTTTAGTATTTTCTTTTTTTTAGTTCCCCTCCATAATAAATTCAGTCAGAATGTATTATTATTAATTGATAATAAATCTGGAATATTCTGCATTTGGAGCTTAATGTATAACTACATCAATGTGTAGTTCATTTGAAATTCCTTGTCGCAAGTGGAGAACTGTTCTGCCTGAGCTCAGTTAACATAATCCCCATTCCCACTTCTATTGCAAGATTCTACTTTTTCTATCATTGAAAAGGCAGAGGAATAAAGTGTAGAGAAAGTTAAAAGCAGTGAAGGTTGTAGGGATTATTTAAAGGAAATAACATTTTAGGTGTAAATATCTTTTTTATATAGTAGCAGTTGTCTCTTTAAATCTCTGGGTGTTTTTTTAATACCATGTCTATATTAGGTGACATCAATCTGCAGACTGCTGTTTCACCCAGTAAGGTCTGACCAATCAGAATAGAGAGTTGTTGTGTGGGGACAAGCTTCGCCCCTCCCTGCTCCTCCTTATGGGCACAGATACCTAATCAGAGGCAGCACTTTGTAGGTGAAGACTAAAGTTGGAAGAATTATGGCTCTGATTCTCCATGAAAGACCCTGGACCTAGAATCTTTCCAGCACCTTCCCTTTCTGTCTATTGTGAGATCTTCCATGACTTTCATTTGGGGGTTTTTTACCTGGTATCAAGATGTTTGTCGCCCAGTGACTTCCACTCCATTCTCTGTTAAAGACATAATGAATTTGGAGCACCATCAGACGGACTGTCCCCAATGGACATCAGTTCCAGGGTGGAGAATTCTTCCTGCATGTATCACACCTTTAAACAGGAGTCCTACCCTGGGACCCCCTGCCTGTCTGAGCTGGGGGAGGATCTGTCTCAGAGAGAGATCACAAAAGGCTCCTCTCCTTTCCTGGGTCGTTTTTTGTTAAGAGTTACTTGGAAATGGACCCCTCTAAAGACCCAAAGATGACAAGAAAGGTAAATAAAAAAATCCATAGATGTGTGTTGGACTCCAGCCAACAGTGATCCAATAGGAACCAGAAATCCTGGGACAATATATGGGGAGGGCAGGGTGACACTGAGTTCAGAGAGTGACTGCTAAAATAAAACAGAGGCTTTCCCATTTTTTAATTTGTATTTAAACAATAGTCTCTCAATTTCCTAAATCCCATTTGCACCTAATGTCATTTCAGCCTAACTCCAAATGCCTATTAGTCATGTTTATAGTGTAGAGATCTTCTAGAAACTAGAAATCTTAAAGGGACCTTTGAAACTGGAAATTCTCTACAAAACTGTCATTCTCATTATTTGTTCCGAATATTCTATTAATTTTGGTAGGTTTATGGGCAGAGAAGTAAAATGTACATTTATTCTGTACATAATGCATTGGTGGTCAAGATGGACAGCTTTCTAAATAAATATATATAATATATTTACTAGGTGATTTAAAGAAAGTTGAGATTAAGAATCAGTGCATCAATTTGTGTGTGTATGTCTGTGTGGCATGTGTAACTGTTTAATCTCTCTATCAAGCTATGTCTATCTATCTATCTATCAATATATCTACTATCTCAAATCAAAAGAGCTTTATGTAGAGATGGACTAGACTCAAACTCAAACCCGAGTTCGAGCCAATCTATTCGAGTTTGAACGGATTGGACTTCTTGAAACATCACGGACTCGAATTTTCAATATTTTCCGGGCTTTCAATAATTATCGAATGTTCGAACGTTCTGGGCAAGCTAATATGCGAGTAAGATGTGTTATTATACCTATACGCGAGTAATATCGAATGATCGAATCCGCAAGTAAAAAGGTCTATTATACCTATATGTGAGTAAAATATCAAATTCTCAAATCCACGAGAAAAATGTATTATACCAATACGCGAGTAAATATCGAATTCTCAATCCACGAGTAAAATGTCTATTATACCAATACGCGAGTAAATATCGAATTCTCAAATCCGCAAGTGGTTCATGGGATAAATCGAATGTTCAAACGCGGAGAGCTCAAATGTAGGCACATGAAGTAAAAATCGAGTTTTCTAAAGTCCTGGATATTCGAACATGTTCCCCAGACCATTTCCCAGGTCCCACAGCCATTTACATTAAGTTACCATTGATATTTTAATTGTATTTCATTCAAACTTTCGAACTATTTGATCCCATTGACTTTAATGGGTCCGTTTTCAAACATTCGAACTTTACACTATAGTTTGAAAGTTCGAAAACGGACCGAACTTTGAAATAATAAAACACATTGTATAGAGGGGTTCACAGTAGGGGGTAATGGGTACCAAAAGTAAAACCACATGGGTACCAAAAGTAAAACACATTAGTATAGAGGGGTTCACAGTAGGGGGTAATGGGTACCAAAAGATAAGTAATATATAGACAGTAATAATATAAGGGGTATATCAGGGTTCAGTTCTGGGATATAATGATTGAGGAAGGATAAAGGGATAATTGGGCAAGTAGTCCATGGACATTAAGTTCATTTATGCTCCTTTCAGTCTGTGACATGCATTACATAGTGTGCCCAGAATTTGCTGATATTATCTAATATCTGTATATCTATCTATCTATCTATCTATTTCATATCTATTACTATCTATCTAGCATCTGTTTATCTATCTAATATCTGTCTATCTATTCATTCCAGCTATAAGTCTCTAATTAATTTATCTGTTGTCTGTTTGTCTATCTATTCTATCTATCTATCTATCTATTATCTATTATCTATCTATCTATCTATCATTCTATCTGTCTCTCTGTCTGTCTGTCTGTCTGTCTGCCTGTCTATGTCTATCTATCTATCTATCTATCTATCTATCTATCTATCTATCTATCTATATAATAAACGTCTGTCTATCTATCTATCCATCTATCTTCCATTTCATTATTAGTCTAATTTATCTGTTTGTCTATTTGTCTATCCGTCCATTCTATCTATCTATCTATCTATCTATCTATCTATCTATCTATCTATCTATCTATCTATCTATCTATCTTTCTATCTCTCTCTCTTTTTTCTCTCTCTCTCTAGTCTGTTTTTTGTCTATCCATCATCCATTCTATCATCTATTCATCTATCTATCTATTATCTATCTATCTATCTATCTATCCTACTACTCTCCCCTCTCTCTCTCTCTCTACTCGTCTTTTTTTTTGTTGTCTATCTATCTACATCTATCTCATTCCATCTATTAGTCTAATTTATCTGTTTGTCTATCTTGTCTATCCGTCCATTCTATCTATCTATCTATCTATCTATCTATCTATCTATCTATCTATTCTATCTCTCTCTCTTTTCTCTCTCTCCTAGTCTTTTTTTTGTCTATCCATCCATCCATGCTATCTATCTATCTATCTATCTATCTATCTATCTATCTATCTATCTATCTATCTATCTATATCTATCTCTCTCCCTCTCTCTCTCTAGTCTTTTTTTTGTCTATCCATCCATCCATTCTATCTATCTATCTATCTATCTATCTATCTATCTATCTATATATCATACATCTATCTATATATATCTATCTATCTCTCCTCTCTCTCTAGTCTGTTTTTTGTCTATCCATCCATCCATCCATTCTATCTATCTATCTATCTATCTATCTATCTATCTATCTATCTATCTATCTATCTATCTATCTATCTACTATCCATCTATCTATTCTCTCTCTTTCTCTCTTAGTCTGTTTTTTGTCTATCCATCCATTATCTATCTATCATCTATCTATCTATCTATCTATCTATTATCTATCTATCTATCTATCTCTCTCTCTCTTATCTATCTAATATCTGTCAGTGCGTATCGATCTAGCTATCTAATATCCATCATCCATTCTATTCTATCTATCTATCTATCTATCTATCTATCTATCTATCTATCTATCTATCTATCTGTCTGTCTGACTGTCTTTCTTTCTATTCATTCCATCTATTAGTTCTAATCTATCTATTATCTATCTATCATCTATCATCTTTCTATCTACCTAATATCTTTCTAAAATCTATCTATCTATCATTTATTATTCAATCTATTAGTCTAATTTATCCATTTGTCTGTTTTGTCTATCCATCCATTCTATCTATCTATCTATCTATCTACTATCATTCTATCATCATCTATCATCTATCTATCTATCTATCTGTCTGTCTGTCTGTGTCGTCTGTCGTCTTTCTGTCTATGTCTGTCTTCTTTCTTTCTATCATCCATCTATTAGTCTAATCTATCTATCTATCTATCTATCTATCTCACTTCTAATCTACCAATATCTTTCTAAATCTATCTATCTATCTATTATTCATTCAATCTATTGGTCATTTATTCCATTTGTCTGTTTGTCTATCGTCCATTCTATTATCTATATATCTATCGATCTATCTATCTATCTATCTATCTATCTATCTGTCTGTCTGACTGTCTTTCTTTCTATCTTCCATCATTAGTCTAATCTATCATCTATCATCTATTATCTATTATCATTTTCTATCTACCTAATATCTTTCTAAAATCTATCTATCTATCATTTATTCATTCAATCTATTAGTCTAATTTACCATTGTCTGTTTGTCTATCGTCCATTCTATCATCTATCTATCTATCTATCATCTACATCATCTATCTATCTATCTATCTATCTATCATCGGTCTGTCTGTCGTTCTGTCTGTTGTCTGTCTGTCTGTCTGTGTCTGTTGTCTTTCTTTCTTCTATCATTCCATCTATTAGTCTAATCTATCTATCTATCTATCTATCTATCTCACTTTTATCTACCTAATATCTTTCTAAAATCTATCTATCTATCTATTTATTCATTCAATCTATTAGTCTAATTTATCCATTTGTCTGTTGTCATCCGTCCATTCTATATCTAACTATTCTATCTATCTATCTATCTATCACTATCTATCTTATTCTATCTATCATCTATCTAAAATCCAGACTATTAATTCATTCTTACAAAAACAAAAGTTAATTCATGGTAATAGATATGTATTAAAGGCCAGTTTACCTAGAGATTGGAATGCTTTAATATAGCAATAAATTCAAAGAATAGTTAAATTTTCCTTCACTTTTTATGGATTTCTTTTTGTTTCATTGACTAATTTGTTTAATTTGAAATAACCAGATCATGGCTGCGAGCTGCATTGCAGGGCAAAATAGCTTAAATATATTTTTAGAAACATTGAGATCCAGGGAATGCTGGGTGATGTAGTTTCAAAACATCTGGAGGGCTGCAATTTTGACATCCCTGCTCTAGCCATTTGCGTGATGTCTGAAGAACAGCTTTGCCCGATCAGTTTTTGCATAATAAATGGGCTGGACGGAAACGTTCCAGGAACGTCGGGAAATAAAAAAAATGGCCGGCAAACACTCTCTAAAGACATTAGCTATAGATTTCACAATCAAACTTCAAATCTATTAATGCTATATTAGTTTATGGCCAACATTAGACTGAACCAAATGTGTTCACTAAAAACTTGCTGGCTATCATTGCACCCCAGTGCACAGTTTGAGAGTCCTTGATTTTAAAGAAATGTAAGAATCGCCATTATTGAGAAAAAGACGAGTACTGTATTGTTTGTGATACCTTTGTATTGGGGACTAACAGTTCATTATTCTAAAAATGCTTTTGTGAATAGATTTCTTCCTTGGATCAAGCTGTGCTAAATGACAAAGGTTCACAAATCTAGTACTACCAGATCTGAGGAAGAAGAGAAGTAGAAGTATATCACTAGGAAGCTTGTTTATTAAAGTGAACTTTAATTTCATAATCCAAAGTTATAGCCATACATACAGTACTCATTCAATGGTTATAGTCATATACTACAGTACTCATTCAATGGTATAGCCATACACTACAGTATATATTCAATGGTATAGCCATACACTACAGTACTCATTCAAAGGTATAGCCATACACTAAAGTACTCATTCAATGGTATAGCCATACACTACAGTACTCATTCAATGGTATAGCCATACACTACAGTACTCATTCAAAGGTATAGCCATACACTACAGTACTCATTCAATGGTATAGCCATACACTACAGTACTCATTCAATGGTATAGCCATACACTACAGTACTCATCAGTGGTATAGCCATACACTACAGTACTCATTCAATGGTATAGTCGTACACTACAGTACTCATTCAATGGTATAGCCATACACTACAGTATATATTCAATGGTAAGCCATCACTACAGTACTCATTCAAAGGTATAGCCATACACTAAAGTACTCATTCAATGGTATAGTCATACACTACAGTACTCATTCAATGGTATAGCCATACACTACAATACTCATTCAATGGTATAGTCATACACTACAGTACTCATTCAATGGTATAGTCATACACTACAGTACTCATTCAATGGTATAGCCATACACTACAGTACTCATTCATGGTATAGCCATACACTAGAGTACCATTCAATGGTATAGTCATTCCCTACAGTACTCATTCAATGGTATAGCCATACACAGCAGTACTCATTCAGTGGTATAGCCATACACTACAGTACCATTCAATGGTATAGCCATACACTACAGTACTCATTCAATGGTATAGCCATAACACTACATTACTCATTTAAGGTAAGCCATACACTACAGTGCTCATCAATGGTATAGCCATACACTACAGTGCTCATTCAATGGATAGCCATACATACAGTAATCATCAATGGTATAGCCATACACAACAGTACTCATTCAATGGATAGCCATACACTACATTACTCATTTAAAGGTATAGCCATACACTACAGTTATCATTCAATGGTATAGCCATACACTACAGTAATCATTCAATGGTATAGCCATACACTACAGTGCTCATTCAATGGTATAGCCATACACTACAGTACTCATTCAATGGTATAGCCATACACTACAGATCAATATATCTATCTATCTATTATCTATCTATCTATCTATCTATCTATCTGCTACAACAATCTTATCTGCATAACATGAAGCAACATAAACAAAGAGAAAGAAATGAAGACATTTGTAAATTGTAATTGAAGGAGTGTAAATCATGATTTTCCATCTTCAGTAACACTTTCTCCTTTATCCCTCAGATATTTGTTCCCTCCAGAAAGCGTCTGGAACATGAGAAGGAGATATTGAGGATCCAGAACGACCAAGACAAAGGAAGAGAAGAAAGCCGCGGGTTCTGTTTTCCCAAGCACAGGTGTCGAGCTGGAGAGAAGATTCAAACAGCAGAAATACTGTCTGCCCCAGAAAGAGACCATTTAGCCAATGTCCTGAAGCTCACTTCCACCCAGGTGAAAATCTGGTTCAAAATAGAAGATATAAATGCAAACGACAGAGGCAAGATCAGACTCTCGAGATGGTGGGCCTGCCACCTCCAAGAAGATAGCAGTGCCAGTCCTGGTGAGAGATGGCAAGCCTTGCCTGGGAGAATCTTCTCCTTACAGTTCCCCTTATAATGTCAGTATTAACCCATATAGTTACAACACTTATCCTGCCTATTCTAACTACAGTAACCCAGCCTGTAGTGGTAGTTATAACTGCAGTTACTCCATGCCTAGCATGCAGCCAGCATCAGCTGGTAATAACTTCATGAATTTCAATGTGGGGGACTTGAAACAGTGCAGACACCAATTCAGCAGGCAAGTGGTGTATCTGCACTTCATCATGGCATCCGAGCCTGGTAGAAAGAGGCTAGGAACTTTTATTAAAGCACTCAACAAAAAGTGGCATTTATTACAAAGACGGAAATAAACCGCAGAGACTTTATGGCAACAAAAAAGATGTTCTGCGCTCAACAAGGACTAAGGTGTGTGGTCAGGTGGTCCTACAGTAAGAAAGTGAGAGGTATAAATGGCAACAGGGTCATTGACTACTTATGAACTGATGCTATGTATAGAAGCTGTATATGCAGACCAGAGTCCTTCGTTGTACTGATGAGGCTCAATACAGCCAAATCGGTCTACAACTGACATATTGGAACTGCACTTAGCTCATGCAATGCTGTTTAAAAGCATTATAAAAGGCACACATTTGCTCAAGAGCTACCATGGAAACTACCCAGAAGTCTTCTCCGTTATATGATAGAAGCTGTGCATTTTATCCAGAGGAAAGACTTTGTTTAGCACCAGCAAAGTATTAACAGGTTTCCAATCAGCACACTTCAAATCACTTTGGTCATCCAGTGAGAATAATAATAAATGGAATAAAATATAAATGGGGTGGATTTATCGCTAAATATTGCAAATGGCTGTACTCAAAACTGCTGGTTGGTGTGGAGTAATAGTTTTTTCATTACACCAAGTAGGAAAGGGAATGTATGAAAACAGCTCCACTATAACAGCACTATTTATGAATTGAACAGGTATTAAGCACCCCTGATATGATGAAATCGATTCACAAGACTGAAAATGCATTAATTGATTTCAGAAAGAATGTTGTGTTATGTTGTGTAATGGAAAGGAACATGTAAAGTGAAAAGGCTTGTTCCCCATATTGTTCCTGACTTTCTATATATTTAAGAATATAATAATCTGATCACTATATATGTTGAATATTTTTTAAGATTGTTACAGAATGCATTGGGGTACATGGTCAATCGTGGAGGGTGTAGAACTCAATCATGTCTTGGTAAAAGTAAAACCATTCCTTACACTGTAGGGTTTAAGTCTAAAATCTAGATGATCATTGTTTGACCTTTTCAGCAAAATGCTAAATCTACAGATTGTTAGTGAATTTGTATGTTAAATAGAATACTATTACCAGAGTTACTTGGTAAATAAAATACCACAAAAAACATCTCCATTATTGGGGAGTAATACCATTACAGATGTGACACCAGATAATAATAAACACCAGTGTGCAGATGGAAATGGATTATGTCCTGTTAACTGGATATGGTAACATTTCATCCAGAAGTCCCAATTTATGATTGTGTAAGTCCAGAACAATGAGTATCGCAGTGTTGTGCTAAAAAACAAACTGTGTAATTTTAAAAGTGTGATGAATGGATTTAAAAAGGAGAAATTACATTGATGTATGTGGTGTAACACATGGTGTTAAAAGTGTATGGACGCAACAACGATTTCAAGGTTTCGGAGGTCGGTTGCATTATCCATGAGATACTAGACTATCACAATGGTATTGTATAGATGATCATACATTTAAGGAGTAGTATTGTGAAATATGGATACCGCAGCTTTATAAATACGGCAATAAGTATTGAAACCTCATGTTGTACTGACAGTGTATTATTTAGTATGTAAAAGCCTCTATGTACTGTCAGTGGTTATAAGTGGAGGTTATTGCACTGTGACTATGTCAATTCCAATTCAGATCTCAATTTGGAATCAGTTTGCAGAGGGCTGCAGAATTCTAAAAACAATCATTCAAGAAAATCTAGCAAAACACCGTCTTATTAGGGACAAATATTCAATGTGGCTCCCCCAAAGGAGTCACCCAAAATCAAGAAACAATGGATTTGGCAGGTTAGTTATTTATTGTCTCATTTCCATTATAAATTATTGTTGATAAAAAATTAAAAGTAAACAGGCAAGTGTGATATATGTATTTGCATTTGCTTGTTCGCATTATGTTAGGCAAGAACAGATCCCTTTATTGAAATATACACATATACATTACACACAATAGTGTAAAACTTTATTTACTAGGGATTTGTCACAGTGATTTCCAAGGTCCGGCTTACCCTGTACCCCACTCGTGGAACGGCATAATATTTTCTTTCATACCCCATGTTGTAATTGCTTGAAACGTTGAGTTAAGGTGGGCATTCCATCGATTTAATCTAATCGATCGGAATATCGATGACTTTTTTTGGGTTTTTTGATAGACCGATCAGCGATATTGAAGGTTGTATCGAAAAAAACCCTGATCAGGCAAGATGGAAAACTTTCCAGCGACCCCAGCTACCAGAATAGGACTCCCATAGTTTTCAAGCTGAAATCTATTGAAGATCACCGGTGCAAGGTAGGGATATTCAATGGCTTCTTCGGATCGGATTTTCGTTCATTTTGGACGATTGAAAATCCGATTTGAGGAATATTGGACCGTGTATGCCCACCTTTACTGTGGCTGTTATTGTTTATATGTTAATGTCACTAATGTAGCTACGAAAAAAAGCAATTACACAAGTTTGTGCTGCTTTATGAATACTCTAGAAGTGTTTTGATAACATTTCAAGAAATACTAAATTGTACATTATTTTTTGTCACTGATATTAACAAAAACTGCTTCTTGTGTTTATATTTTCTGAGTCTTGTTATGCCCAATTATTAGTATACTCTGGATCCTTATGTACACATATACAACCCTGCCGTGACAGAATATAACCAATAGTGTATGTTCACAAAATGTTATTTGTATCCAAGCTGATAAGAAAAATTTTAATATTCCCTAAAAAGATAGGCAGGACAAAAACCCGTATACGTTATATGAGGTGCTATAAGAACCGTAGTAGACCTAGACCTTACTGAATTTAAGAGAGTAAGAGTAAGTTATTTTACTGCTCCTATGGTTGTCACAGCAGTTCTCTCTAGACTATGCTCCAGTGGAGCACGCACACTACATTGATAGGTTGGTCTGTGCGTTATTATATGCAAGCAATTTCCCATTTTGGCCAGTGTATTAAAAGCAAAACCACTTTCTAGGAATCCCTGTCATGATACATTTACTATTTCCTAGATATTTTATTTCTCCTGTATAAATTAAAATGTCTTATTTCTTGGCAGGTTCATATGGAAAAGTTACATTTTATTGTAAGCAAGACACAAAACCTGAGGCAAGTAAAAAGTACTATCCATTTACTAGCTCATAAATAAAATAAATGATTTCTCAAGCATTAATACATTATTTTTGGCTCCATAATAAGTCACTTTCTTCTTTCAGGTCAGTTGAAAAACACACCTACAGTACAGTTGCCAGCAATGCAAAATGGATTTTTTAGTTTTTTAATGCAAAATCCTGCAAGGTGAACTAAAGTTAATTTGTAAATAAGCGAGAAGCAACGGGCATGCAGTTATCTGTAACTCTTCGTCATATCTCAAACTTCTATTGGTAAAGGACAATATGTTACAAAACTTTGATAAGCATTGTCTGATTTATGGCTAATTTGGAGCCCTTATTCACAAAATGTGTATGTAGTATGTGTGTTTGATCATTATTACAGGGGGGGTATCTTTAAGAAACATTGGAATATTTTTTCAAGCACTTGTTAGTGTTGACATAAAACTGCTTCTATAGCTATAACTGTCCCCGGCCTTTGAAACACAACTCACACACAAGTAATGCATAATGTATAATGTGACACTATAATGGTGTTTAGATGCTGGCCCATCTAAAGTCTATATGCAGGACAGGTAATTTCTGGTCAGTTATCATGTGAAACATATTAGGCTTTGTGTCCTTGAATGTAGTAAGTAGTTATTACATCACCCTGTGTAGTGTCCTTTTTTTGTTGAGCTCAGAACCAAAGTCCAGGGATCTTTGTCTTAAACTTTGACCAGTCACTGTGAGACATGTTTTTTTAGGCCTGGTACACACAGCCACAATTTCGTATATCTTATATTCAGACTATGGCAGCAAAACTGATGGTAGTCTGACCGGGGACGACCAATCGCACAGCCAATTGAGGAGTGTGGTGAGAGCTTGAACAGACATAAATAGTTAGCTGAAAACAGTTGTGTCGGCCAACATTGACCTAATATCTGACACATATCATTAGCAAAATTTTCCAGCACGTCCTACTTAAATGGACTGCCTACTTTTTTTGCCTTTCTGCACAATATGCTGAGATTTTCCAACATGACTATTTGCTTAGAATGGGAAATTGTGCCCAAGGACCATATTTATAAAGCTTTTTAGCGATACCGCGGGTTAGTTAATTTACGATCACGGTCGTAAATGTACGATCACTTTCACAAGTGCCACATTTCCAACTTTATACAAGTGCCACATTTTCAACTTTCACACAAGTGCCACATTCTAATTTTACACAAGTGCCACCATTTCCTACTTTCACCAAGTGGCATGTTTCCTACGTTCAGACAAGTGCTCGTTTCCTACTTTTACACAAGTGCACGTTTCCTAATTTTAGACAAGTGACAACTTTCCTAATTTTACACAACTGCCATGTTTCCTACTTTCACACAAGTGCCACGTTTCCTAATTTTACACAACTGCCATGTTTCCTACTTTCACACAAGTGCCACGTTTCCTAATTTTAGACAAGCGTCGTGTTTCCTAATTTTAGACAAGTGCCATGTTTCCTAATTTCACACAAGTGCCACGTTTCCTATTTTCAGTGCTCTCTTTTTGCTTGGGTAGCAACTCTAAGTGTGGTAACCAGGCATCTGCCCTGGCTCTGATCCATATTGGAATGGATGCATCCATAATTTTTATTTGGTTACTAATTTTTGGTTACTGGGGTAGGCATAGGAACATGACTCATGAAAATCTAATGAAAACACACAGCATGAAATGAATGTGTTTCATGTGCATTTACGTGGTGCTTTAAAGGGTTTAAAGGTAAATTTGGCCTTGCTACCTTCTTCTGCTATACCTGAGCACTATGTATACCCGAGCCACAAGTGTGACATTAGATTTTTAGTACATAGTAATTGAGGTTGAATAAAGACATACATCCATCAAGTCCAACCTTTTCACCCTCCTTTTAAACCTACCTACAGTTGATCAAGAGGAATGAGAAAAAAAACATAAAAAGGGAGGAACAAAATTCTTCCTGACTCCAAAAAGCAATAGGAAAGTATCCCTGGTCAACCAGATCTACAGTATATGTATTAATACCAGTAATTCTCGGTATATTTAGTATCCCTGTACCAACCAGAACACAGTATATGTTATTAATACCAGTAATTATTCAATATTTTTAGTTTAGAAAGTATCTAAGCCTTTTTAAAGCTATTCAATGAACTTGCCATTACCACATCTGCTGGAAGACAGTTCCACAGTTTCACCGTTCTCACTGTGAATGTACGAGAGAAACTTCTTTTTTCTAACTTAAAGGATGTCCACGGTCCTTGATATGGTCTATTAGTGAACAATGCACCAGAGAGTCATTGTTTTTATTTCTTATAAATTTGTCATTATCCCTTTTGGTTTTTATTCCTTTTAATTTCTTCACCATTCTGTTCTTCATACCACTACCTGATTGGATGGAATTATTGACCTAGAAAATCTTAGTTACAATTTGGAGATTCAAAGAGATTAAACTGACTAAAGGTGTTGTATACCATGATACAATGTTTTACCTGGCAACATACTGTAATGTTTTGGACAACTACCTGTCCCAAACAATTTTTGACCAATGTTTCAAGAGTACACTGACAGGTAAGGACAGCTGGGCTGGTAGAAGCTACAGTCTAATTGACTGTAAGTTTAACAAAATGTATGGCCACATTTAGAATGCTGAGGGTATTTAACAACAAAAGTGAACTTCTATCTCAAATTAATTAAGGTAGTTTTGTAAGTGTTTGTCTGTAAGACTTGTCGGTTAAAATAGAGCCAATTTCTGCTAAATGTTTAAAAAAAAAACCTTTCTTCCTCTAAATTCCCTAAATGGAAGTTTTATCACTTCGACTGCTTGCTATGAATCTCCGACATGTGGCTACAGCTAAAATTCTCTCTTATCTCCTGGTTATGACAGCTATGTAACTGGGAAAAAACAAGTTGGAAAGAAAATCCTTGTTAACTTTCTTAAAATCATTATGAAGTTGACAGGAATAAATACAAGATAATATTGGCCCATTAAATTATTTTTTATACATTTATATGAGATATACCTAGTTTGTGAATATATAAAATAATAGGTATTTAAAAAAGATAAATAGTAATTTTTTTTCCCCTCTTTTTCTCTAGATGACCAGGTTCAAACATTTTTAATATTCTAAAATAATGAAAAATACTGGTCTAGTTGTTTCCTTTTTAATGATGAAAATATCCAATCCATTTTTTTTTTTTCAATCATAAATGTTGATATTACCACCAGTCAATTAAGTCTTGTTAAACATTGGCCCAGTAATATGGTTATACATGTGAGTTACAGAAGTCCTGAAGCCCTGACTATCGGAGCCCTTATTGACCCATCTGATAAACAATTGTCATTTATGGTTGTACTGTAGGTCAGCTACGATCAACTCCATTAAAAGTTCAGAGATACATAAAACTCACTGCTGTTATAGGTTGTGGTAGCTTCCCCTGTCCCCACCTCTGTTTCTTTTATATCATGAAAAAAAATTAAATCTCTTTATACCAGTAACAGCTTGTTACACCAATATATAAATGATTTACTACCTACCAAATAGATGTATATCTACTATCTATATATCTATATATATATATATATATATATATATTTAATATATATATTGACGTCAGTGATGTTAGTGAAAGAAGAAAGCAAGAAAGGTACTTTTAATATAAATAGAGGTTCTTTAAGCAAGAGTACTCAGTTTGAATGAATTGTGTTTTCGATGTTAAAGTTTTGTAGTTAAAATACAAAAAAAACTAATATTATAAAGGAAGTGCAGGTATTAGTATGCCGAAGCAGATAATGAGTTAATAAGAGTTTATGCAGAGGGCAGGGCATGATTTACATGCAGAGGGTTGAATGAAGGGGGTAGTTAGCCTATGGCAAGATGTAGACTTTCCTACATGGAAGAAATGTATCTGCCACGCAGTATTCTTCAGTCTACTTGTAGTAGGTTGTGGATACTATTTTTTTGACATTAACAGGCCGTTCACATAGACTAAGTATCCCCCCCCCCCCAAACCCATTTAGCAATACCTTTCTCTCTGGTGGGGGGTCTCCGGTCCTTTGCAGTTTTCTTCTGCCTCCTTACAGCTTTGTGAGATCTATGCGAACTCAAAGCTACTGGCGGCACAGCGTTGGTAAGTCACTGGATGTGACATCACCATAATTGCCTTGACTGACAGCTATCACCCGACGAGAAGAGGCAGAGAGCGGAGAGAAGGACCAGAGGACTTCAAAGTCAGATATATCACCAGGTAGAAAGTATTTTTTTAAAAATTAAACTGTATAAAAAGCACATATATAGATAAACAAAGTCTGGAATAAGACAATATTGCAGGAATGGTAATAAACCTTCATTGTAGTCTTAATCAGATTTAAGGGGCTAAAGTTTTTCTCCTGAAACAAGTTATATCAATCTTTAGTCACACTAAACTAATGTACAAAAACAATATCAGGATTTTCTTCACCTTTCTTTCAAAACTTTTCCCCGCTGTGATCTGGTATAACCCATTATTTCATTGTCATGTGTCATGTTAACACTGGGAAAAAGCTAATTATGTGGCAAATGGGGAAAAAAAAACAACACTGTACATTATGCTGCCTATATTTACTTTAGGGTGCATTATTCATTATAGCATTAAGAGTAGTTTACGTTGATGTTACTGAATGTTTTTATTTGTTATACCTATTGAATAATTGATTCCTGACTAAATCCATGAAAACTGTTTACAAATACGGTAGAAATAAGTGAGCTATGTTGTACTATGTTTAGAATTTTCTTGGGCTTTTCTTTCATTGAAAATATACTTAGCTACAATAATGTTTCTAGGTTGTAAATGTGCAAACAAATAAAAAAAGAAACCACAAGAGAACAATAAAGCTTTATCCCTGTAGTTAGACAGGATGTCCATTTTATTTCACGAGGTAAACAGTTATGACAAAGTGAGGTCAGACATATAAACTGTAAGATGTATACTCTGTCATTCAAATGTACAATTAGCTGTACTTAGCTTCACATTTTTTTTCAAGTAATAAATGCAAACTAATGTATCCCTCCAGTAAACACTATATAAAATCATAATAGGGCATAGCCTATGTTCACAGTTTTGTATAAAGTATCGGAGCTCTGTTAATTATGTTCCCATGTAGTATATAACATAGAGCAACATTCTGAAAATGTAAATACACTTAGACTCAAGTTTATCTAGTTTTTTACCAGCCAGTAACTTATAAAACTGCTACGAATTACTGGACTGATTCACTAATCTAGAATCTAATAAAAGCTTTTATTACACAGGCATACATGGATCTTTACACAGTTTTTTTCCCCAGCCAGTCAGTGGTAGAAAATATATTTGTGTTTTGGCAGGGAGTAACTTCCAGGGGAGCATTTGGGCCCAGTGGGCCCCATCTTATTATTTTCCGTGAAAAGACATAACCCTCCTCCCAGAAAACCACTGGGGATAAAGCATAGATAGGGCCCCATTATAGTTTAAGTTATTTCATAAGTGTGTATTTAGCATGAACATGAGCAGGCTGGGGACATAGGGTAAACATTTACGCAAAAAAAGTCTGCGAAATGTATCAAATATATTTGTATGTTACAGATAATATATTCTTCCTGGTTTGATGGGAAATCACTGTGCACAAGGTGCTGGTCATGGGGATTCTCTACCTGTGCCGGATACACAGCAGGGACAGAGATAAACCAAACAGGAGTTTTGAAATATGTGGAAATGAGAATACAAATCAAACCCAAATTAAAGTGGAAGTGGAATTTGAATTATTGATATTAAATTTCAACTTTCAACAAACAAATTTTGTGTTTTTTTGTCTCTGGTTTCCGATTGCATTTTTAGTTCAAATTTCCACACAAAATCGTGACTCCACTAGAAGGGAGCCAGTGCCAGTCAGGGCGATCAACATTAAGGGGGTCCTTTACCTGGCACATGCAAAATCTACCACACGGCTAAATACCAGAAAATGCTTCATTCCCAATTTCTGTTCATTTGTGGAGCTGTGGCTGATACTGGTAAATGATGCCCAACATTAATCTGCCAGGGCTGACAACATTGTTTTGATCAAACGTATTAACAGTCAAAATGGAGGGGGGAAGTAGCTGCATTGTTATGCAATGAAAGTACAGGCTTTCCCTCGTATTCTCCCGAAAATGTGTTTTTTTACAAATGGCATTTTTGGGGCCACCTGGCATCTGGGTTCCAGGCATATGATGCCAGAAGTTTTTTTCTGCCATTAAAACTGCTGCCTCCCTATAGGGTGCTGCTCTGTAATGTGCTTCACCTTGCCTCATTAGAGAGGCGGCCCTGCAATGGAAAGAAAGAAGAATGGAGTATATTTGCCAATTTGCCCTTTTGTGGTGAAGAGAATCCAAGTAATAATGTCTGTCTATCTATCTATCTGTCTATCTATCATTGTCTGTCGTCTAATCCATCTCATCGATCTGTCTGTCTATCTAATCTATCTATCTATCTATCTATCTATCTTCTATCTATCCAGTCTATTATCTATCTGTCTGTCTATCTATCTATCTATCTATCTATCATCTATCTATCTCATAGATAGATAGATGTTTGTACTATCTATCTATCTATCATCTATCTATTTATTCTATTAAATGGAGGCTAATAACATATTCTGTCTTTGCATTATTTTATAATAAAAATAAATATTTATACACTATATAATGAAAATGCTAAAACTCAGTAATACACACATGCATGGACAAGCTGGGTGTTAGTTTTATGCACTGGGTTTAAATATGTTAAATAAAATCCAGATATTGATTCATTCTTACAAAAGAAGTTTAATTCAGTAATAGATATGTATTAAAGACCAAGTTTACTAGAGATTGGAATGCTTTAATATTAAACAATTAAATTCAAAGAAGTTTAAGTTTTCCTTCACTCTTTTATAATTTCTTTTCATTGACTAATTTAATTGTGAGCTGCAGCATGCAGAGCAAAACAGCTTAAATATAGTTTTAGGAAAGCAGTCAGGGCCAGGGAATTCGGGTGTTGTGTTTTCTATCTAATCATCTATTTACCTTCCTTTGCATCGGAGAACATCAATTGGTGGTTGTCTGGCTAGTCTGAGCTGCAAGATTTCCTTGCTGTTTGAGAAACAAAAAGGGCGCTATTATTCTGGGCTCACCTTCAGAACAGGAGCCCCACTCAACCATCATAATGTCTTGCTAAACAACAGAGACCAGGAAAAGCCATGTACCCTGACACAGCTAACCATCTCACCCAAACCCACATCCACGAGCCTGGCTTTTTTACCTTTGCAACCATGATGATCATCAAACAACCCGTCTATCATCCTATCAATGATTTGTATTTTTACACACAGTCCAATGTTTTAACAGATGACTGTCTGGGGGCAATATTTTGGCTAATTGGCTGAATATCAGAAATATCAGTTATTTCTAAGCATTCGGCATGTAAGTAGATTATTGTTAATCCGCAGCTTCAATGGATCTTAAGATCTGTCGAATAGTTGGAATGGCACTTTAACTCCCTTCTAAAGCTGGGTAAACTTAATAAGTTTTTCATCCTGGCCACTAACGAGGGGATGTCTGGCACAAATTACTGTCAGTTACAGCAAAAGTAGCGGTCCAAAGGACCACAAATCGTCTGTGATTTACCATCTACGCGATCGGCGTTTGTCCAGTCCAGGATGAATGGGTAACCAATATAGGCCCAGATGCCTACAAAAACACCATTCAAAAATTGTGTGGAGGTGTAACATAACCACGCCCATACACATACGATTACGATCCCATTGGTAATCTGTCTTTACACATGGTGTTGTAACTGCATAAATGGTCCTGACCAATCCGCTATATTATGGGGATCGGTTGGCGTGTTGCCACACACACAGCAAAAACATATCAGCTTCTCTTACTAAGCAGACTGAGCTGATACCAACCGAGAAAATGTTCGGTTCTGAACGACCGACAGTGATATCGGGATATGTGTCGCACTTTTTTCGCAGGAATTCGGCAGGATTTGCAGAATATAGGCAAGGTGTGGGGACTTGCCTATATTCTGCAAATCCTGCCGAATTCCCATTGGAAGTCTGTCTGTGTAAATGAAAGTGGCGCTGCAATATTTTGGGTAAAGAGTCCATTTTCCATGATTTTCCCACCGAGTTGGGTGAAAAAAGTTGACCTCCACAACAGAATTTTCAGATGATCAAACCAAAATATCTGATTGTGTAAATACAGCCTAATAGACTTTTTAATTGGTAGATCTGCCCCCTAAACAGGCAATTAAAAGCTAAGCACTAGCAGTGAAAAGCCCCATACACAGCATCAATATTCCGATCAATTATGCAAATTCAATCAAATGATTGGAATATCAAAGACATAATTCTGTGTTCTTAATAGACCAATCGGCGATATCAATCAGTCTATTAAAAAAGCAAGATCAAGCAAGGTGGAAATTTTCGGCCAACCCCATCATGCAGAACTGGAAGTTGAAATCTATGAGTTTGATCATTTTGTCCAATTGAAAAACCATCACAGACCATTAAACTTGTTAAAGCTGTGTGAAACTCTTTATTAACAGCGAAGTTAACTCCTTAATGACAGCAAGAGAACTGGGAGTTTATTGTTTCTTAAGCTGTGAAAACAACCACAATATCTGTAGCATATAAAAGAATAGTAACATAGTAACATAGTATATGTGAATAAAGATAAAAGACGTCCATTAATCCAACCTTTAGGCATAATTTTTGTAAAAAATTATTAGCTTACATATCATTTCAATACAATTTTCCACCTGAAAAAGCATATATTTATGGAAGGAATTTTTACAATGTACCGTATGCCAAGAAATGACAATTTATCGCTAAGCGTATTTAGCGAGGGAACAATTTGCCTTTTCTATGAGGAATATGTTAAATGCTATTCACGTCACACTCACTAGAAAATAGGAAGAATAATACATAGAATTTAAAAAATGTTTATTATTAAGCAACAAAATGTTAAATCGGTTATTCCAATGGGGCAAATAAGCCAAAAAACTCATTTTCCAATAAGAAGTACTCAAGAGAATTGAAATATTTAAACTGTTTTAAGGAATATTAGCAGAGGTTCTCAGGTCAAAACTTCTAAGGTCAATATTCCTCGGATAGGATTTTCGATTGTCCCAAACGATCGGAAATCCATCGGAAGAACCCATTGAATATCCCTACCTTGCACCGGCGATCTTCCATAGATTTAGCATTAAAAAATAGAAGAATGGTTCTGGTAGATGGGAAAGTTTTCCATCTTGCCCAATTAGGTTTTTTGTTCGATAGACCAATCAATATTGCTGCTTGAAAACCCGAAAAAGTGTCATCGTATTCCAATTCAATTCAATCGAATTGATAGGAATATCGATGCTGTGTATGCCCACCTTAAATCAGGGATTCCCAAATGCATGCCTCCACTAAAGCTGGGTACACACACTAGAGATCTCTGCAAGATCTTGTCTGTCATTTTTCAAAGATCAGAGTACAAACAGTCCCAAGCATTTCTCCCTATGAACAGTATAGGGAGAAATCGGGACTCCCATGTTTCCCTCAGCGTGGCTGACTACTATACTTTAGTACAGGAGAGACGATGCTGGCGAGGGAAATTATCTGTCATTTCCAAATGGCCGCGAGGCCGACAGTGAAACATTCGTCGGCCTTGTGATCATTCAGAAAACACACATTTACGATAAAGCGCGGCGCGGATCTGGATGGTATGGGCACATGATTGTAATGTGCGTACGACCTTTAAATTTCCAGCCTTCCCTGGCTTCCCTATGTAGTTGAGGAATACTGGTAGTCGTCACTTTCAAACATCTGGGGCACACCGTTTGTGAATCTTGTTTTAAATATTCTAAATGTTGTAGATCCTTTAACAAGATTACAGAACAGATCATACAAGCAAAAACATGAATTTTGCAATATAACTGACTGATTGGAAAGTTTACCGATACCGTGACTTTTACGATCGGTTATCGTAAATTTACCGATCGGAAATGTACGTTAACGAAATCGTAGATTTACAATCCCCATAGAATACTATTGCAGTAGTTTACTATCGCACGTATTTCAATCGCCGTCCGTTAATTAACGAACGTTTGTTCGTAAATGTACAATCGCAACGTACATTAACAACCTCGATCATAAATATTAACTAAGCTTTATAAATATGGCCCATAGTAACATTTGTTGTTAGAGATAAAAAATATATTAAACAATAGTTCAAAGCAAACAAATATATTATTTGCTCATAGTTAATTATTTCATTACTCCTAGTTTGGTTTAGAGAGGGAAGCAGGAGAGAGGATTCCTCAATGAAGGGTTTATTATGGGGAGAGCTTTAGGAAAAGTAGACTTTAATACCCTAGTATTACAGTAGTCACTATCAAATGTCAATTATTAGAGTGAGAAAAAAAAAAACATTGTAATTACACTACAGTCAAAACATCCTCTAAGTGTTTCAGATGTTATCAGTTGATGATAATGGCAATTAGAGGGTCCTGTAGAAAACTCCTAGGCCTTCTATCTGTCCCATTAGTAAACAGAGTAGGAGACAGCGTGGCTGTGGCCCTGGGCGACAGGATGAGAAGCCGTCAAGAGAGAGTTGCAGCTTCTTTCCTGTACTTACACCCACCCTAAAGATAAAGCTTGTAACACCTTCTTTGGCAGGGCTCAGGGGATAGTGGGGGTTGAAGAAATAGACTGCATGTTAAACATACGTTAGAATTTTTTTTTTTTAATTAACTGGAAAGGGATTTATTGTTTCCTTGGATTAAAACATATACCATAGTTGCTTTAACTGTAAAAGGGTTCAGTTTACTGTCACTTTAAAATCACTGCTGTTGAATCTTTAGAGACTATTCCATGATGGATGCCATTCATTATAATTTCATGAAAGTTGACCAAAACAAGTTGGAAAGGATAAGTCTTGGCTCAAAATGAGATTGATCTGCTTTCCTACAGCTGGGGTGAAGTTGTTTATATGAGCCGATCCACTGTGTTGGGCAGGTCTGTTACTCTGTAGGAGACTGAACCCAAGTGCTCTATAGCTCAGTTAAGTTAACAGTACAAGGATTAATGGAAACAGTACATAGCAGTGAGAACACGGAGGTGGTACATGCACTTCAGCTACCCAATCACACCATGCATTGATTATTTAGCAGTCCAGTCTTACACTGGCTATATACTATTCACGTTCCTAACGACATTTAAAACAATGCTCCGACAATTGACAAGCTGATCTTTGACTGCAAATTGAACAGTCCAGGTTGTAAATTTTTGAAATAACAGCAGGAAGTTAAGTCCCAGTTCAATATAAGATTGACGATTAAAGGTTGACCCAACAATTTAAGACAGTGTATGGCCAAAATATCATGTTTTAAGGTTGCAGAAACTGGCTCACACGTTTGTGGATATACAAGAGCAGCAGTGCAAACCGTAAGGTAAAAATTGAGAAAAGTGTTTTTTGGGCAGAGATACGATGATGCCAATGATAATTTAGCCAAAATACGGTTGTTGCTGATTCACATTTTTTATTTACCGTGACAACTATGATGCTTTTAATATGCAGGAGAATTCCCATCCCCTGGACTGACTTTACAACCCATTTCCAACCAAAATACTGCATATTGCCTTGTCAGAATTTTTTTTAAACCCATTCGTGTATATTAGGATTTAAATCTTAAGATTTTACTTTTTGTGCTTCGGGGGGCATGGGTTGCGGAAATGGGGTAGAGTGGGGGTAGAGATAAAAAAATAAGATAAAAAAACAAATGTGTAAAAAACCAGATTATAAAATGTCATTTCTATGTAATAAAACCTTAGAACACACACCTTCGCCTATCCACCTCTAGGAGAACTGCAGACTTATTCGGTGTGCTATGGTGGTTGCAACAGTTCGCATTACCGATGCATGCAGTCCTATAGGAAACAACATGATTCAGGTGTGATTTATAAAAGTCCAGATCGCTGTTAGTCCGATACAGATTGACCAAGGTTGGCCAAGCTCGGTACCGTACACAAGTGGCAAGATAGGATTAAAAGTAAAAAACAAAAAAAAACAAAACCATCCCAAACATGAGATATTTGACGGAAGGACAAATAAAAGTCAATATAGCCGTCAGTTGGCCAGGAAATAGGTTAGCACTTATATGTGTGTTGTTTTGTATTGGTTTGTTTAATGAGCTTAAAGGATGTTGGTTGTTGGTAACCATTCTCATGTGGGCACAGAGAACCCGACTGTTCCACTCCTCCCTCGCCGTTCTGGGGCTGGAGCCGGAAGCGGGTTCTATCTATCTATCTATCTATCTATCTATCTATCTATCTATCTATCTGTCTGTCTGACTGTCTTTCTTTCTATTCATTCCATCTATTAGTCTAATCTATCTATCTATCTATCTATCTATCTATCTATCTTTCTATCTACCTAATATCTTTCTAAAATCTATCTATCTATCTATTTATTCATTCAATCTATTAGTCTAATTTATCCATTTGTCTGTTTGTCTATCCGTCCATTCTATCTATCTATCTATCTATCTATCTATCTATCTATCTATCTATCTATCTATCTATCTATCTATCTATCTGTCTGTCTGTCTGTCTGTCTGTCTGTCTGTCTGTCTGTCTGTCTGTCTTTCTTTCTTTCTATTCATTCCATCTATTAGTCTAATCTATCTATCTATCTATCTATCTATCTCACTTTCTATCTACCTAATATCTTTCTAAAATCTATCTATCTATCTATTTATTCATTCAATCTATTAGTCTAATTTATCCATTTGTCTGTTTGTCTATCCGTCCATTCTATCTATCTATCTATCTATCTATCTATCTATCTATCTATCATCTATCTATCTATCTATCTATCTATCTATCTAAAATCCAGACTATTAATTCATTCTTACAAAAACAAAAGTTAATTCAGGTAATAGATATGTATTAAAGGCCAAGTTTACCTAGAGATTGGAATGCTTTAATATTAACAATAAAATTCAAAGAATAGTTAAATTTTTTCCTTCACTTTTTTATGGATTTCTTTTTGTTTCATTGACTAATTTGTTTAATTTGAAATAACCAGATCATGGCTGCGAGCTGCATTGCAGGGCAAAATAGCTTAAATATATTTTTAGAAACATTGAGATCCAGGGAATGCTGGGTGATGTAGTTTTCAAAACATCTGGAGGGCTGCAATTTTGACATCCCTGCTCTAGCCATTTGCGTGATGTCTGAAGAACAGCTTTGCCCGATCAGTTTTTGCATAATAAATGGGCTGGACGGAAACGTTCCAGGAACGTCGGGAAATAAAAAACATTGGCCGGCAAACACTCTCTAAAGACATTAGCTATAGATTTCACAATCAAACTTCAAATCTATCTAATGCTATATTAGTTTATGGCCAACATTAGACTGAACCAAATGTGTTCACTAAAAACTTGCTGGCTATCATTGCACCCCAGTGCACAGTTTGAGAGTCCTTGATTTAAAGAAATGTAAGAATCGCCATTATTGAGAAAAAGACGAGTACTGTATTGTATTGTGATACCTTTGTATTGGGGACTAACAGTTCATTATTCTAAAAATGCTTTTGTGAATAGAATTTCTTCCTTGGATCAAGCTGTGCTAAATGACAAAGGTTCACAAATCTAGTACTACCAGATCTGAGGAAGAGAGAAGTAGAAGTATATCACTAGGAAGCTTGTTTATTAAAGTGAACTTTAATTTCATAATCCAAAGTTATAGCCATACACTACAGTACTCATTCAATGGTATAGTCATATACTACAGTACTCATTCAATGGTATAGCCATACACTACAGTATAATTTCAATGGTATAGCCATACACTACAGTACTCATTCAAAGGTATAGCCATACACTAAAGTACTCATTCAATGGTATAGCCATACACTACAGTACTCATTCAATGGTATAGCCATACACTACAGTACTCATTCAAAGGTATAGCCATACACTACAGTACTCATTCAATGGTATAGCCATACACTACAGTACTCATTCAAAGGTATAGCCATACACTACAGTACTCATTCAGTGGTATAGCCATACACTACAGTACTCATTCAATGGTATAGTCGTACACTACAGTACTCATTCAATGGTATAGCCATACACTACAGTATATATTCAATGGTATAGCCATACACTACAGTACTCATTCAAAGGTATAGCCATACACTAAAGTACTCATTCAATGTATAGTCATACACTACAGTACTCATTCAATGGTATAGCCATACACTACAGTACTCATTCAATGGTATAGTCATACACTACAGTACTCATTCAATGGTATAGCCATACACTACAGTACTCATTCAATGGTATAGCCATACACTAGAGTACCCATTCAATGGTATAGTCATTCCCTACAGTACTCATTCAATGGTATAGCCATACACAGCAGTACTCATTCAGTGGTATAGCCATACACTACAGTACTCATTCAATGGTATAGCCATACACTACAGTACTCATTCAATGGTATAGCCATACACTACATTACTCATTTAAAGGTATAGCCATACACTACAGTGCTCATTCAATGGTATAGCCATACACTACAGTGCTCATTCAATGGTATAGCCATACACTACAGTAATCATTCAATGGTATAGCCATACACAACAGTACTCATTCAATGGTATAGCCATACACTACATTACTCATTTAAAGGTATAGCCATACACTACAGTAATCATTCAATGGTATAGCCATACACTACAGTAATCATTCAATGGTATAGCCATACACTACAGTGCTCATTCAATGGTATAGCCATACACTACAGTACTCATTCAATGGTATAGCCATACACTACAGATCAATATATCTATCTATCTATTATCTATCTATCTATCTATCTATCTATCTGCTACAACAATCTTATCTGCATAACATGAAGCAACATAAACAAAGAGAAAGAAATGAAGACATTTGTAAATTGTAATTGAAGGAGTAAATCATGATTTTCCATCTTCAGTAACACTTTCTCCTTTATCCCCTCAGATATTTGTTCCCTCCAGAAAGCTCTGGAACATGAGAAGAGAGATATTGAGGATCCAGAACGACCAAGACAAAGGAAGAGAAGAAAGCCGCGGGTTCTGTTTTCCCAAGCACAGGTGTACGAGCTGGAGAGAAGATTCAAACAGCAGAAATACCTGTCTGCCCCAGAAAGAGACCATTTAGCCAATGTCCTGAAGCTCACTTCCACCCAGGTGAAAATCTGGTTCCAAAATAGAAGATATAAATGCAAACGACAGAGGCAAGATCAGACTCTCGAGATGGTGGGCCTGCCACCTCCAAGAAGGATAGCAGTGCCAGTCCTGGTGAGAGATGGCAAGCCTTGCCTGGGAGAATCTTCTCCTTACAGTTCCCCTTATAATGTCAGTATTAACCCATATAGTTACAACACTTATCCTGCCTATTCTAACTACAGTAACCCAGCCTGTAGTGGTAGTTATAACTGCAGTTACTCCATGCCTAGCATGCAGCCAGCATCAGCTGGTAATAACTTCATGAATTTCAATGTGGGGGACTTGAACACAGTGCAGACACCAATTCAGCAGGCAAGTGGTGTATCTGCACTTCATCATGGCATCCGAGCCTGGTAGAAAGAGGCTAGGAACTTTTATTAAAGCACTCAACAAAAAGTGGCATTTATTACAAAGACTGGAAATAAACCGCAGAGACTTTATGGCAACAAAAAAGATGTTCTGCGCTCAACAAGGACTAAGGTGTGTGGTCAGGTGGTCCTACAGTAAGAAAGTGAGAGGTATAAATGGCAACAGGGTCATTGACTACTTATGAACTGATGCTATGTATAGAAGCTGTATATGCAGACCAGAGTCCTTCGTTGTACTGATGATGGCTCAATACAGCCAAAATCGGTCTACAACTGACATATTGGAACTGCACTTAGCTCATGCAATGCTGTTAAAAGCATTATAAAAGGCATCACATTTGCTCAAGAGCTACCATGGAAACTACCCAGAAGTCTCTTCTCCGTTTATATGTATAGAAGCTGTGCATTTTATCCAGAGGAAAGACTTTGTTTAGCACCAGCAAAGTATTAACAGGTTTTCCAATCAGCACACTTCAAATCACTTTGGTCATCCAGTGAGAATAATAATAAATGGAATAAAATATAAATTTGGGTGGATTTATCGCTAAATATTGCAAATGGCTGTACTCAAATAACTGCTGGTTGGTGTGGAGTAATAGTTTTTTTCCATTACACCAAGTAGGAAAGGGAATGTATGAAAACAGCTCCATATAACAGCACTATTTATTGAATTGAACAGGTATTAAGCACCCCTGATATGATGAAATCGATTCACAAGACTGAAAATGCATTTAATTGATTTCAGAAAGAATGTTGTGTTATGTTGTGTAATGGAAAGGAACATGTAAAGTGAAAAGGTCTTGTTCCCCATATTGTTTCCTGACTTTCTATATATTTAAGAATATAATAAATCTGATCACTATATATGTTGAATATTTTTTAAGATTGTTACAGAATGCATTGTGGGTACATGGTCAATCGTGGAGGGTGTAGAACTCAATCATGTCTTGGTAAAAGTAAAACCATTCCTTACACTGTAGGGTTTAAGTCTAAAATCTAGATGATCATTGTTTGACCTTTTCAGCAAAATGCTAAATCTACAGATTGTTAGTGAATTTGTATGTTAAATAGAATACATATTACCAGAGTTACTTGGTAAATAATAATACCACAAAAACATCTCCATTATTGGGGAGTAAGTACCATTACAGATGTGACACCAGATAATAATAAACACCAGTGTGCAGATGGAAATGGATTATGTCCTGTTAACTGGATATGGTAACATTTCATCCAGAAGTCCCAATTTATGATTGTGTAAGTCCAGAACAATGAGTATCGCAGTGTTGTGCTAAAAAACAAACTGTGTAACTTTTTAAAAGTGTGATGAATGGATTTATAAAAGGAGAAATTACATTTGATGTATTGTGGTGTAACACATGGTGTTAAAAGTGTATGGACGCAACAATCGATTTCAGAGTTTCGGAGGTCGGTTGCATTATCCATGAGATACTAGACTATCACAATGGTATTGTATAGATGATCATACAATTAAAGGCGTAGTATTGTGAAATATGGATACCGCAGCTTTATAAATACGGCAATAAGTATTGAAACCATCATGTTGTACTGACAGTGTAATTATTTAGTATTGTAAAAGCCTCTATGTACTGTCAGTGGTTATAAGTGGAGGTTATTGCACTGTGACTATGTCAATTCCAATTCAGATCTCAATTTGGAATCAGTTTGCAGAGGGCTGCAGAATTCTAAAAACAATCATTCAAGAAAATCTAGCAAAACACCCGTCTTATCTAGGGACAAATATTCAATGTGGCTCCCCCAAAGGAGTCACCCAAAATCAAGAAAACAATGGGATTTGGCAGGTTAGTTATTTATTGTCTCATTTCCATTATAAATTATTGTTGATAAAAAATTAAAAGTAAACAGGCAAGTGTGATATATGTATTTGCATTTGCTTGTTCGCATTATGTTTAGGCAAGAACAGATCCCTTTATTGAAATATACACATATACATTACACACAATAGTGTAAAACTTTATTTACATACAGGGATTTGTCACAGTGATTTCCAAGGTCCGGCCTTACCCTGTACCCCACTCGTGGAACTGGCATAATTATTTTCTTTCATACCCCATGTGTTAAATTGCTTGAAACTGTGAGTTAAGGTGGGCATTCCGATCGATTTAATCTAATCGATCGGAATATCGATGACATTTTTTTGGGTTTTTGATAGACCGATCAGCGATATTGAATGGTGTATCGAAAAAAACCTGATCAGGCAAGATGGAAAACTTTCCAGCGACCCCAGCTACCAGAACTAGGACTCCCATAGTTTTCAAGCTGAAATCTATTGAAGATCACCGGTGCAAGGTAGGGATATTCAATGGCTTCTTCGGATCGGATTTTCGTTCATTTTGGACGATTGAAAATCCGATTTGAGGAATATTGGACCGTGTATGCCCACCTTTACTGTGGCTGTTATTGTTTATATTGTTAATGTCACTTAATGTAGCTACGAAAAAAAGCAATTACACAAGTTTGTGCTGCTTTATGAATACTACTAGAAGTGTTTGATAACATTTCTCAAGAAATACTAAATTGTACATTATTCTTTTTGTCACTGATATTAACAAAAACTGCTTTCTTGTGTTTTATATTTTCTGAGTCTTGTTATGCCCAATTATTAGTATACCTCTGATCCTTATGTACACATATACAACCCTGCCGTGACAGAATATAACCAATAGTGTATGTTCACAAAATGTTATTTTGTATCCACAGCTGATAAGAAAAATTTTAATATTCCCTAAAAAGATATGGCAGGACAACAAACACCTATACGTTTATATGAGGTGCTATAAGAACCGTAGACCTAGACCTTACTGAATTTAAGAGAGTAAGAGTAAGTTATTTTACTGCTCCTATGGTTGTCACAGCAGTTCTCTCTAGACTATGCTCCAGTGAGCACGCACACTACATTGATAGGTTGGTCTGTGCAGAAGGAACGTTATTATATGCAATGCAATTTCCCATTTTTGGCCAGTGTATTAAAAGCAAAACCACTTTCTAGGAATCCCTGTCATGATACATTTCTACTATTTCCTAGATATTTTATTTCTCCTGTATAAATTAAAATGTCTTATTTCTTGGCAGAGATTCATATGGAAAAGTTACATTTTATTGTACTGCCAAGACACACAAACCTGAGGCAAGTAAAAAGTACTATCCATTTACTAGCTCAAATAAAATAAATAAAATGATTTCTCAAGCATTAAATACATTATTTTTGGCTCCATAATAAGTCACTTCTCTTCTTTCAGGTCAGTTGAAAAATCACACCTACAGTACAGTTGCAGCCAATGCAAAATGGATTTTTTTAGTTTTTTTAATGCAAAATCCTGCAAGGTGAACTTAAAGTTAATTTGTAAATAAGCGAGAAGCAACGGGCATGCAGTTATCTCTGTAACTCTTCGTCATATCTCAAACTTCTATTGGTAAAGGACAATATGTTACAAAACTTTGATAAGCATTGTCTGATTTATGGCTAATTTGGAGCCCTTATTCACAACTGTGTATGTAGTATGTGTGTTTGATCATTATTACAGGGGGGATATCTTTAAGAAACATTGGAATATTTTTTCAAGCACTTGTTTAGTGTTGACATAAAACTGCTTCTATAGCTATAACTGTCCCCGGCCTTTGAAACACAACTCACACACAAGTAATGCATAACTGTATAATGTGACACTAATAATGGTGTTTAGATGCTGGCCCATCTAAAGTCTTATATGCAGGACAGGTAATTTCCTGGTCAGTTATCATGTGAAACATATATAGGCTTTTGTCCTTGTAATGTAGCTTAAGTAGTTATTACATCACCCCTGGTAGTGTCCTTTTTTTGTTGTAGCTCAGAACCAAAGTCCAGGGATCTTTGTCTTACAACTTTGACCAGTTCACTTGAGGACATGTTTTTTTAGGCCTGGTACACACAGCACAATTTCGTATATCTTAATTTCAGACTACTGAGCAGCAAACTGATTGGTAGTCTGACGGGGACGACCAATCGCACAGCCAATTGACGGAGTGTGTGAGAGCTTGAACAGACATTAAATAGTTAGCTGAAACAGTTGTTCGGCCAACATTGACCTAATATCTGCACATATCATTAGACAAAATTTTCCAGCACGTCCTACTTAAATGGACTGCCTACTTTTTTTGCCTTTCTGCACAATATGCTGAGATTTTCCAACATGACTATTTGCTTAGAATGGGAAATTGTGCCCAAGGACCATATTTATAAAGCTTTTTAGCGATACCGCGGGTTAGTTAATTTACGATCACGGTCGTAAATGTACGATCTACTTTCACACAAGTGCCACATTTCCAACTTTCATACAAGTGCCACATTTTCAACTTTCACACAAGTGCCACATTTCCTAATTTTACACAAGTGCCACATTTCCTACTTTCACTCAAGTGGCATGTTTCCTACGTTCAGACAAGTGCCTCGTTTCCTACTTTTACACAAGTGCCACGTTTCCTAATTTTAGACAAGTGCCAACTTTCCTAATTTTACACAACTGCCATGTTTCCTACTTTCACCACAAGTGCCATGTTTCCTAATTTTAGACAAGTGCCATGTTTCCTAATTTCACACAAGTGCCACGTTTCCTATTTTCAGTGCTCTTTTTGCTTGGGTAGCAAACTCTAAGTGGTAACCAGGCAATCTGCCCTGTGCTCTGATCCACTATTGGAATGGATGCATCCATAATTTTATTTTGGTTACTAATTTTTGGTTACTGGGGATAGGCATTAGGAACATGACTCATGAAAATCTAATGAAAACACACAGCATGAAAATGCATTGTGTTTATGTGCATTTACGTGGTGCTTTAAAGGGTATTAAAGGTAAATTTGGCCTTGCTACCTTTCTTCTGCTATACCTGAGCACTATGTATACCCGAGCACTAAGTGTGACATTAGATTTTATAGTAGCATAGTAATTGAGGTTGAATAAAGACATACATCCATCAAGTCCAACCTTTTCACCCTCCTTTTTAACCCTACCTAACAGTTGATCAAGAGGAATGAGAAAAAAACAGCTAAAAAGGGAGGAACAAAATTCTTCCTGACTCCAAACAGCAATAGGAAAGTATCCCTGGATCAACCAGATCTACAGTATATGTATTAATACCAGTAATTCTCGGTATTATTTAGTATCCCTGTACCAACCAGAACTACAGTATATGTATTAATACCAGTAATTCTCAATATTTTTTAGTTTTAGAAACGTATCTAAGCCTTTTTTAAAGCTATTCAATTAACTTGCCATTACCACATCTGCTGGAAGACAGTTCCACAGTTTCACCGTTCTCACTGTAAAGAAACCTGTCCTAACCTGAAGATGAAACTTCTTTTCTTCTAAACTTAAAGGATGTCCACGTGTCCTCTGATATGGTCTATTAGTGAACAATGCACCAGAGAGTTCATTGTTTTTATTTCTTATAAATTGTTGTCATTTATCCCTTTTTGGTTTTTATTCCTTTTAATTTCTTCACCATTCTGTTCTTCATACCACTACCTGATTGGATGGAATTATTGACCCTAGAAAATCTTAGTTACAATTTGGAGATTCAAAGAAGATTAAACTGACTAAAGGTGTCTGTATACCATGATACAATGTTTTACCTGGCAACATTACTGTAATGTTTTGGACAACTACCTGTCCCAAACAATTTTTGACCAATGTTTCAAGAGTACACTGACAGGTAAGGACAGCTGGGCTGGTAGAAGCTACAGTCTAATTGACTGTAATGTTTAACAACTGTATGGCCACATTTAGAATGCTGATGGGTATTTAACAACAAAAGTGTAAACTTCTATCTCAAATTAATATAAGGTAGTTTTGTAAGTGTTTGTCTGTAAGACTTGTCGGTTAAATTAGAGCCAATTTCTGCTAAATGTTAAAAAAAAACCCTCTCTTCCTCTAAATTCCCTAAATGGAAGTTTTATCACTTCCGACTGCTTGCTATGAATCTCCGACATGTGGCTACAGCCTAAAATTCTCTCTTTATCTCCTGGTTATTGACAGCTATGTCGAACTGGGAAAAACAAGTTGGAAAGAAAATCCTTGTTAACTTTTCTTTAAAATCATTATGAAGTTGACAGGAATAAATACAAAGATAATATTGGCCCATTAAATTATTTTTTTATACATTTATCATGAGATATACCTAGTTTGTGAATATATAAAATAATAGGTATTTTAAGAAAGATAAATAGTAATTTTTTTTCCCCTCTTTTTCCTCTAGATGACCAGGTTCAACATTTTTAATAATTCTAAAATAAATGAAAAATACTGTCTAGTTGTTTCCTTTTTAAATGATGAAAATATCCAATCCTATATTTTTTTTTTTCAATCATAAATGTTGATATTACCACCAGTCAATTAAGTCTTGTTAAACATTGGCTCAGTAATATGGTTAATTACATGTGAGTTACAGAAGTCCTGAAGCCCTGACCTATCAGGAGCCCTTATTGACCCATCTGATAAACAATGTCATTTATGTTTGTACTGTAGGTCAGCTACGATCAACTTCCATTAAAATGTCAGAGATACATAAAAACTCACTGCTGTTATAGGTTGTGGTAGCTTCCCCTGTCCCCACCTCTGTTTCTTTTATATATCATGAAAAAAAATTAAATCTCTTTTATACCAGATACAGCTTGTTACACCAATATATAAATGATTTACTACCTACCAAATAGATGTATATCTATATCTATCTATCTATATATATATATCTATATATATATATATAGATATATATATATTGACGTCAGTGATGTTAGTGAAAGAAGAAAGCAAGAAAGGTACTTTCTAATATAAATAGAGGTTCTTTAAGCAAAGATTACTCAGTTTGAATGAATTGTGTTTTCGATGTTAAATGTTTTGCTAGTTAAAATACATAAAAAAACTAATATTATAAAGGAAGTGCAGGTATATAGTATGCCTGAATGCAGACATATATGAGTATATAAGAGTTTATGCAGAGGGCAGGGCATGATTTACATGCAGAGGGTTGAATGAAGTGGGTAGTTAGCCTATGGCAAGATGTAGACTTTCCTACATGGAAGAAATGTATCTGCCCAGCAGTATTCTTCAGTCCTACTTGTAGTAGGTTTGTGGATACTATTTTTTTAGACATTAACAGGCATGTTCACATAGACTAAGTATCCCCCCCCCCAAACCCATTTAGCAATACCTTTCTCTCTGGTGGGGTTCTCCGGTCCTTTGCAGTTTTCTTCTGCCTCCTTTACAGCTTTGTGAGATCTATGCGAACTCAAAGCTACTGGCGCAGGCAGCCGTTGTTAAGTCACTGGATGTGACATCACCATAATTGCCTTGACTGACAGCTATCACCCAGAAGAGGCAAGAGAGCGGAGAGAAGGACCAGAGGACTTCAAAGTCAGATATATCACCAGGTAGAAAGTATTTTTTTAAAAATTAAACTGTATAAAAAGCACATATATAGATAACAAATGTCTGGAATAAGACAATATTGCAGGAATGGTAATAAACCTTCATTGTAGTCTTAATCAGATTTAAGGGGCTAAAGTTTTTCTCCTGAACAAGTTATATCAATCTTTAGTCACACTAAACTAATGTACAAAAGCCAATATCAGGATTTTCTTCACCTTTCTCTTCAAAACTCTTTCCCCCGCTGTGATCTGGTATAACCCATTATTTCATATTGTCATTGTGTCATGTTAACACTGGGAAAAAGCTAATTATGTGGCAAATGGGGAAAAAAACAACACTGTACATTATGCTGCCTATATTTTACTTTATGGGTGCATTATTCATTATAGCATTAAGAGTAGTTTTACTGTTGATGTTACTGAATGTTTTTATTTTGTATACCATATTGAATAATTGATTCCTGACTAAATCCATGAAAACTGTTTACAAATACGGTAAGAAATAAGTGAGCTATGTTGTACTATGTTTAGAATTTTCTTGGGCTTTTCTTTCATTGAAAATATCTTAGCCTACAATAATGTTTCTAGGTTGTAATATGTGCAAACAAACTAAAAAAAAGAAACCACAAGAGAACAATAAAGCTTTATCCCTGTAGTTAGACAGGATGTCCATTTTATTTCACTGAGGTAAACAGTTATGACAAAGTGAGTTCAGACATATAAACTGTAAGATGTATACTCTGTCATTCAAATGTACAATTAGCTGTACTTAGCTTCACATTTTTTTTCAAGTAATAAATGCAAACTAATGTATCCCTCTCAGTAAACACTATATAAAATCATAATAGGGCATAGCCTATGTTCACAGTTTTGTATAAAGTATCGGAGCTCTGTTAATTATGTTCCCATGTAGTATATAACATAGAGCAACATTCTGAAAATGTAAATACACTTAGACTCAAGTTTATCTAGTTTTTTACCAGCCACGAACTTATAAAACTGCTACGAATTACTGGACCTGATTTCACTAATCTAGAATCTAATAAAAGCTTTTATTACACAGGCATACATGGATCTTTACACAGTTTTTTTCCCCAGCCAGTCAGTGGTAGAAAATATATTTGTGTTTTGGCAGGGAGTAACTTCCAGGGGAGCATTTGGGCCCAGTGGGCCCCATCTTCTTATTTTTCCTGTGAAAGACATAACCTCCTCCCAGAAAACCACTGCGGATAAAGCATAGATAGGGGCCCCATTATAGTTTAAGTTATTTCAATAAGGTGTATATAGCATGACATGAGCAGGCCTGGGGACATAGGGTAAACATTTACGCAAAAAAGTCTGCGAAATGTATCAAATATTATTTTGTATGTTTACAGATAATATAATTCTTCCTGGTTTGATGGGAAATCACTGTGCCACAAGGCTGCTGGTACATGGGGATTCTCTAACCTGTGCCGGCATACACAGCAGGGAGCAGAGATAAACCAAACAGGAGTTTTGAAATTCTGTGGAAATGAGAATACAAATCAAACCCAAATTAAAGTGGAAGTGGAATTTTTGAATTATTGATATTAAATTTCAACTTTCAACAAACAAATTTTGTGTTTTTTTGTCTCTGCGTTTCCGCATTTCGATTTTTAGTTCAAATTTCCACACAAAATCGTGACTCACCACTAGAAGGGAGCCAGTGCAGTCAGGAGTGCTCAACATTAGGTTCCTTTACCTGGCACATGCAAAATCTACCACACGGCTAAATAACCAGAAAATGCTTCATTCCCAATTTCTGTTCATTTGTGGAGCTGTGGCTGATACTGGTAAATGATGCCCAACATTAATCTGCAGGGCTGACAAACATTGATTTTGATCAAACGTATTACCAGTCAAAATGGAGGGGGAGAAGTAGCTGCATTCTGTTATGCAATGAAAGTACAGGCTTTCCCTGATATTCTCCCGAAAATGTGTTTTTTTTACAAATGGCATTTTTGGGGCCACCTGGCATCTGGGTTCCAGGCATATGATGCCAGAAGTTTTTTTTCTGCCATTAAAACTGCTGCCTCCCTATAGGGTGCTGCTCTGTAATGTGCTTCACCTTGCCTCATTAGAGAGGCGGCCCTGCAATGGAAAGACAAGAAGAATGGAGTATATTTGCCAATTTGCCCTTTTGTGGTGAAGAGAATCCAAGTATATAATGTCTGTCTATCTATCTATCTGTCTATCTATCTGTCTGTCTGTCTAATCCATCTATCTATCTGTCTGTCTATCTAATCTATCTATCTATCTATCTATCTATCTATCTATCTATCTATCTATCTATCTGTCTGTCTATCTATCTATCTATCTATCTATCTATCTATCTATCTCATAGATAGATAGATGTTTGTCTATCTATCTATCTATCTATCTATCTATTTATTCTATTAAATGGAGTCTAATAACATATTCTGTCTTTGCATTATTTTATAATAAATAAATATTTATACATATAAATGAAAATGCTAAAACTCAGTAATACACACATGCATGGACAAGCTGGTGTTAGTTTTATGCAGCTGTGTTTAAATATGTTAAATAAAATCCAGGATATTGATTCATTCTTATAAAAAGAAAGTTAATTCAGGTAATAGATATGTATTAAAGGCCAAGTTTAGCTAGAGATTGGAATGCTTTAATATTAACAATAAAATTCAAAGAATATTTTAAGTTTTTCCTTCACTCTTTTATATATTTCTTTTCATTGACTAATTTGTTTAATTTGTGAGCTGCATTGCAGAGCAAAACAGCTTAAATATAGTTTTAGGAACAGTCAGGGCCAGGGAATTCTGGGTGTTGTAGTTTTCTATCTAATCATCTATTTACCTTCCTTCTGCATCGGAGAACATCAATTGGTGGTTGTCTGAGCTAGTCTGAGCTGCAAGATTTTCCTTGCTGTTTGAGAAACAAAAAGGGCGCTATTATTCTGGGCTCACCTTCAGAACAGGAGCCCCAACTCATACCATCATAATGTCTTGCTAAACAACAGAGACCAGGAAAAGCCATGTACCCTGACACAGCTAACCATCTCACCCAAACCCACATCCACAGAGCCTGGCTTTTTTACCTTTGCAACCATGATGATCATCAAACAACCCGTCTCCTATCAATTTGTTCCTGACGTTAAGGCCAATGTCATTTCCTAACCTGTACCAACATTTTTTCTTATTACACACAGTCCAATGTTTTAACAAGATTGACTGTCTGGGGCAATATTTTGGCTAATTGGGCTGAATATCAGAAATATCAGTTATTTCTAAGCATTCGGCATGTAAGTAGATTATTGTTAATCCTGCAGTCTTCAATGGATCTTAAGATCTGTCGAATAGTTGGCATTGGCACTTTAACTCCCTTCTAAAGCTGGGTAAACTTAATACAGTTTTTCATCCTGGCCACTACCGAGCGGATGTCTGGCACAAATTACTGTCAGTTACAGCAAAAGTAGCTGTGTCCCATAAGGGACCACATAATCGTCTGTGATTTACCATCATACGCGATCGGCTGTTTGTCCAGTCCAGATGAATGGGTAACCAATATAGGCCACAGATGCCTACAAAAACACCATTCAAAAATTGTGTGGAGTGTACATAACCACGCCCATACACATACGATTACGATCCCATTGGTAATTGTCTGTACACATGGTGTTGTAACTGCATAAATGGTCCTGACCAATCCGCTATATGTATGGGGATCGGTTGGCCGTGTTGCCACACACACAGCAAAACATATCAGCTCTCTCTACTATAGCAGACTGAGCTGATACCAACCGGAGAAAATGTTCGGTTCTGAACGACCGACAGTGATATCGGGATAGTTGTCGCACTTTTTCGGCAGGAATTCGGCAGGATTTGCAGAATATAGGCAAGGTGTGGGACCTTGCCTATATTCTGCAAATCCTGCCGAATTCCCATTGGAAGTCTGTCTGGTGTAAATGAAAGTGGCGCTGCAATATTTTGGGTAAAGATGTCCATTTTTCCCATGATTTTCCCACCGAGTTTGGTGAAAAAAGTTGACCTCCACAACAGAATTTTCAGATGATCAAACCAAAATATCTGATTGTGTAAATACAGCCTAATAGACTTTTAATTGGTAGATCTGCCCCTCTTAACAGGCCAATTAAAAGCTAAGCACTAGCAGTAAAGCCCCATACACAGCATCAATATTCCGATCAATTATGCAAAATCAATCAAATTGATTGGAATATCAAAGACATAATTCTGTGTTCTTAATAGACCAATCGGCGATATCAATCAGTCTATTAAAAAAAGCAAAGATCAAGCAAGGTGGAAAATTTTTCGGCAAACCCCATCATGCAGAACTGGAAGTTGAAATCTATGAGATTTGATCATTTTGTCCAATTGGAAAACCATCAAGACCATTAAGACTTGTAAAGCTGTGAACTCTTTATTAACAGCAAGTTAACTCCTTAATGACAGCAAGAGAACTTGGGAGTTTATTGTTCCTTTAAGCTGTGAAACAACCACAATATTCTGTAGCATATAAAAGAATAGTAACATAGTAACATAGTATATGTTGAATAAAGATAAAGACGTACGTCCATTTAATCCAACCTTTATAGGCATAATTTTTGTAAAATGTAATTAAGCTTACATATCATTTCAATACAATTTTCCACCTGAAAAAGCATATATTTATGGAAGGAATTTTTTACAATGTACAGTATGCCAAGAAATGACAATTTATCAGCTAAGCGTATTTAGCGAGGGAACAATTTGCCTTTTCTATGAGGAATTATGTTAAATGCTATTCACGTCACACTCACTAGAAAATAGGAAGAATAATACATAGAATTTTAAAAAATGTTTATTTATTAAGCAACAAAATGTTAAATCTGGTTATTCCAATGGGGCAAATAAGCCAAAAACTCAATTTTCCAATAAGAAGTACTCAAGAGAATTGAAAATATTTAAACTGTTTAAGGAATATTAGCAGAGGTTGCTCAGGTCAAACTTCTTAAGGTCCAATATTCCTCGGATAGGATTTTCGATTGTCCCAAACGATCGGAAATCCAATCGGAAGAACCCATTGAATATCCCTACCTTGCACCGGCGATCTTCCATAGATTTCAGCTTAAAAAAATAAAGAAGACATGGTTCTGGTAGATGGGAAAGTTTTCCATCTTGCCCAATTAGGTTTTTGTTCGATAGACCAATCAATATTGCTGCTTGAAAACCCGAAAAAGTGTCATCGATATTCCAATTCAATTCAATCGAATTGATAGGAATATCGATGCTGTGTATGCCCACCTTAAATCAGGGATTCCCAAATGGCATGCCTCCACTAAAGCTGGGTACACACACTAGAGATCTCTGCAAGATCTTGTCTGTCATTTTTCAAAGATCAGAGTACAAACAGTCCCAAGCATTCTCCCTATGAACAGTATAGGGAGAACATTCGGGACTCCATGTTTCCCTCAGCCGTGGCTGACTACCTATACTTTAGTACAGGGAGACGAATGCTGGCGAGGGAAATTATCTGTCATTTCCAAATGGCCGCGAGGCCGACAGTGAACATTCGTCGGCCTTGTGATCATTCAGAAAACACACATTTACGATAAAGCGCGGCGCGGATCTGATGGTATGGGCACATGATTGTTAATGTGCGTACGTACCTTTAAATTTCCAGCCTTCCCTGGCTTCCCTATGTAGTTGAGGAATACTGGTAGTCGTCACTTTCAAACATCTGGAGGCACACCGTTTGTGAATCCTTGTTTTAAATATTCTAAATGTTGTAGATCCTTTAACAAGATTACAGAACACAGATCATACAAGCAATAACATGAATTTTGCAATATAACTGACTGATTGGAACAGTTTACCGATACCGTGACTTTAACGATCGGTATCGTAAATTTACCGATCGGAAATGTACGTTAACGAAATCGTAGATTTACAATCCCCATAGAATACTATTGCAGTAGTTTACTATCGCACGGTATTCTACAATCGCCGTCCGTTAATTAACGAACGTTTGTTCGTAAATGTACAATCGCAATCGTACATTAACAACCTCGATCATAAATTAACTAAAGCTTTATAAATATGGCCCATAGTAATTCATTTTGTTGTTAGAGATAAAAATATATATTAAACAATAGTTCAAAGCAAACAAATGTTATTATTTGCTCATAGTTAATTATTTTCATTAACTCCTAGTTTGGTTTCTAGAGAGGGAAGCAGGAGAGAGGATTCCTCAATGAAGGGTTTATCATGGGGAGAGCTTCTTAGGAAAAGTAGACTTTAATTACCCTTAGTATTACAGTAGTCACTATCAAATGTCAATTATTAGAGTGAGAAACAACAAACATTGTAATTCACATACAGTCAAAACATCCTCTAAGTGTTTCAGATGTTATCAGTTGATGATAAGGCAATTAGAGGGTCCTGTAGAAACTCCTAGGCCTTCTATCTGTCCCATCAGTAAACAGAGTAGGAGACAGCGTGGCTGTGGCCCTGGGACACAGGATGAGAAGCCGTCAAGAGAGTTGCAGCTTCTTTCCTGTCACTTACACCCACCCTAAAGATAAAGCTTTGTAACACCTTCTTTGGCAGGGCTCAGGGGATAGTGGGGGTTAGAAGGATAGACTGCATGTTAAACATACGTATAGAATTTTTTTTTTTAATTAACTGGAAAGGGATTTTATTGTTTCCCTTTGGATTAACCATATTACCATAGTTGCTTTAACTGTAAAAGGGTTCAGTTTACTGTCACTTTAAAATCACTGCTGTTGAATCTTTAGAGACTATTCCATGATGATGCCATTCATTATAATTTCATGAAGTTGACAAAACAAGTTGGAAAGGATAAGTCTTGGCTCAAAATGAGATTGATCTGCTTTCCTACAGCTGTGGGTGAAGTTGTTTATATGAGCAGATCCACTGTGTTTGGGCAGGTCTGTTACTCTGTAGGAGACTGACCCCAAGTGCTCTATAGCTCAGTTAAGTTACAGTACAAGGATTTAATGTGAAACAGTAGCAGTGAAGAACACGGAGGTGGTACATGCACTTCAGCTACCCAATCACACCATTGCATTGATTATTTAGCAGTCCAGTCTTACACTGGCTATATACTATTCACGTTTCCTAACGACATTTAAACAATGCTCCGACAATTGACTAAGCTGATCCTTTGACTGCAAATTGAACAGTCCAGGTTGTAATATTTTTGAAATAACAGCAGGAAAGTTAATGTCCCAGTTCAATATAAGATTGACGATTAAAGGTTGACCCAACCTAATTTTAAGACAGTGTATGGCCAAAATATCATGTTGTAAGGTTTGCAAGAAACTGGCTCACACGTTTGTGGATATACAAGAGCAGCAGTGCAAACCGTAAGGTAAAAATTGAGAAAACGTGTTTCTGGGCAGAATACGATGATGCCAATGATAATTTAGCCAAAATACGGTTGTGCTGGATTCACATTTTTTAATTACCGTGACACTATGATGCTTTTAATATGCGAGAATTCCCATCATCCCCTGACTGACTTTACACCCATTTCCAACCAAAATACTGCATATTGCCTTGTCAGAATTTTTTTTTAAATCCCATTCGTGTATATTAGGATTTAAAATTCTTAAGATTTTCTTTTTTGTGCTCGGGGGGCATGGGTTGCGGAAATGGGGTAGAGATAAAAAATAAGATAAAAAATAACAAATTGTGTAAAAACCAGTATAAAATGTCATTTCTATGTAATAAGAACCTTAGAACACACACCTTCGCCTATCCACCTCTAGGAGAACTGCAGACTTTATTCTGTGCTGCTATGGTGTTGCAACAGTTCGCATTACCGATCATGCAGTCCTATAGGAAACCACATGATCAGGTGTGATTTACTAAAAGTCCAGATCGCTTGTTAGTCCGATACAGATTGACCAAGGTTGGCCAAGCTCGGTCACAGTCCCACAGTTGGCCAAGCTCGGTCACAGTCCCAACCACACCCCACCCCTCCCACACCATGCGATATTTCCGACGGACCAATACACGTCACTATCGGTCAGTTGGCCAGAAATATGTTATGGTGTGTACCTAGTCTTAAAGGTTTGGTTGCTGCTAACCATTCTCATGTTGCAGGACTCCCCAGTGTTACAATCTTTATCTCAGCTACTTTGACAGACCGTAGATAAACTGCTCCATTTGCCAAGGATTTTAACACAGTGAAAATATTTGAGGATACATTTTTGGTTTGTTCTCAAGCCAAATAGACCATTCCAATGTAGAGTCCAAATGTATCCATTCAACCGCTTAATCTCTGCCTGGGAGGTGATAATATTTCTTAACCCCCCTTAAAACAGTATTCTCCATCGTGTTCAGAGTTACTTCTTGCGAAGGGGAAGCAATGAATTTCTGCAGAGATATAATAAACCATTAGCCTGGATGTACAGTGTGTGAGTCCATACATTACACCCAGAACCATGTATTCTGTACAGGTTGAAGTATGTAAACAGATATATTTAATAATTTAGGCCCATAGTTTGGTTTTCAACAAAACTGAACATTTTCTATAGGCCACTTTCCATAAGACAGCAATGCTGAGTACCGTATGCAGCAAATTTTAGTCAAGCCTGCTTCTTTCCAAATGGAGCCCTTAGGCAAGGCTGTCTTTCTTTTTTTGGGGGGGGGCTTGTTCTATGTATATATTTTTATTGTATGGACTGTAATACTGAAGCTGGCCCCTGGTGCTTTCTTGGCTTACTTAGGCAGCTGCCTGGGTTGTCTTGTGGACAATCCTGCTCTGATCTAACAGATAGTGACGGATTGCACATCCAAGAGGGAGATAGTATTATGTACATAGCTGGCTTTTGACTTCATCTGCCAAAAAGCCCAAGTAAATTTTAATGTGCACTCGAAGATTTCTAAATTTAAAAGGCGTAGTTAGCACGCACCTGTTAATATCCTGCAATATGTTTTTATAAAGAGTGTCTGCTAACCACTAAAACTCCATTAATAGCGAAGAAAGCAGAGGAGAGAAAAATAGGGAATTAGAGCACATGGTATAAATAATTCTGTTTTATTAAAGACAAAATACTCTCTGCAATTACATTCCCATATTTGTCTGTAGCCAATAGTTTTACCAATCAAGTCAGTCAAAACTTTATATGGTCAAAATAAATCAATTACTGTGAAGTGTGAGTCTAGCACAAAGGACATGTCCACCCATCACTAAAATCTATACTGAATTCCCTCTACCCCCCCCACACACACACAACCCAGAGATTGTTATACTTACTTACCTCCCTATAGTACCTAAAGGGCCTTATTCTTCCTGGTCTACTGTGGCATTAGTCTCCCTGTACTCCTGATTTTCGCCTCCTTTGAAAGCTCAATGAGCTCTGTGAGAGCTCACACAGATGCAGAGGATTGGCAGTGGTATGAATTAAGGATGAATCCTGTTGAGTTGGTAAGGGGACACCAGGGGAGACTTGTTTAGGGCATCAAAATAGCTAGAAACAGCTCTGGGGGTGAGATGCTAAGGTAAGTTAAGAAGGAAAGGGGGGTCCATGGGCACTGGGGGCCCATGGTATTGTAGTTATGCCCCTAGAAGAACACTTCAGAAACAGCAATTTCTGTCTTTCAGCAGAATGAATATTCTAATAAGGTCCATCTTAAAGGGGAGTTACATTAATCCTCTAGACTTTAACACTGAGAAGTTATTAGAAATGAACTGTGCAGGTAGATCTTAATGGCAATCTCACCTCTATGCGCTGTAGAAGAAGTACAAATGCCATTCAGTGAGAGCAGAGTAGTAAGTCATGACACCATAGAGTGTGAGCAGTAAGTCACCATACAGTGTGAGCTGCAAATATAGACGTCATCACATTAAGATTAAATTGGGTAGGGCTTACATTTGGGGGGCCCTTGCATTGTAGGGACTGCATGCTCTAGGTTGCCCTAATAGATAACCCTGTTCTGGGCACTTTTCAGTGAGTGAGTACAGGGTACAGGGCATTAGGCACTATACAGTGGCAGATTTGAGTATTGATATCTCTTTCTCTCTGCCCTCCCTTGTGTTATTCAATTATTATCTGAATGATTCGGATAAAAACAGTGGAGATCAGGAGCATTGAATCACTACTAGTAAAGAAAATTATAGTGCAGATAATTCAGTCAATCAAAAGGCAGAGATATGAGTACCAACGTAGTATTAACATAAAGCTTTGAACATTACAGGTCAGTATTTCTGAGTGACAATTGCTTTTTCAATTCCCTTTAGAGAAACAGCCAGTTTGGAACTCTAATTTGACACTTTTCCTTATAATTGCGCCATACTAAAATGACTGTTGGCCTGAAATATTTCAGACATCTGTTGAGTTTCCACTGGTTGAAAAATAACTAAGCTCTAGCAGCTTGGTGACGTTGTAGGTTTAAAGTAGGTTTATTTCTCTGGGGCTTAAATATCCCCCTAATAATAAATAGTTTTATGTTTACAGGGTTAGTTCAGATACACAGGGGTGCAGCCTTTGGAAGGTTAAATATATTTAGGGTAATATTTCATAGCAGGTGCACATGGGTGTAGTTGATGAGATTCTCCACACCCTGATACTGCGCCAATTAAACAAAGACCAGCAATGCAAATGGCGGTATATCACCCTGACGGAAATTCATGGGCAGTTCAGCGACCCAGATATTCACTGTTTCAGTCATTTCAAAGCAATTTTGGCCATATACCCCAAGCTTTTATCAAGACGAATCAACATGGATTTTCATGCAATGTTCTCACTGGCACCAGCCCAGTATGGCCTGAATTATCCTCTTCTTCACCAGCAGTCACGCGTGCCAGGATTTTCTTAGAAGCTGTCAACAGATAAGGACCACTAAGCCTGCCAGGCCCATTTGTTCTATCTACATTAATAGGCAGTTCTTGCTTGATCTTAAGTTAATCCCAGGCTTTCAGAAGAAGCTGGGACCACACACATGGCAGTGAAGGTAGAAAACAATCCAAATAGGGGTATTATGAAAAAATTGTGCACAGTTAAACCTTGTAGATTTGGCAGCACATTTTTGCTTCCTTTAGGCGGGGTGCACACGTACAGATATTGGTCAGCCTGAAATATCAATTTTGCATTTGCCCGTGACCAATGTCGGCTTCTGAATAGGATGAAAAGACAACGAGACACACCAGTCAATCACAGCTGATAATGCATTCTCCTATGGCCTTGCAGCTTAGAGGTCCTGAGTTTGATTCCACCCTTGGTCACATCTGAAAGCAGTTTGTATGTTCTCCCCGTGCTTGTGTGGGTTTCCTCCGGGCACTCCGGTTCCCCCCACAATCATGTGAATGTATACATGTAATTGTAAAGCGCTACAGAAGATGTTGGCGCTATATAAATCCACAATTTGAGACACACACTTGAGAAAGGGTTTTACACCCAAAACATGTTGTGTATTTTGCACTAATAAACCTGTTTGCAGCTTAAATGCCCAGAGTCTTCGTTTTATATTTTGTTGACTATGATGGTGCAATGACAGGAGCACTAGGTTACCAAGGGCCCTGCCTTCCTGCCCTCAGGGACTACTACTTTGTACTTTATAAATCCACAATAATAATGACCTGCACGAACGGTCCTGGTTAACTGTTGACTGAGGCTACTTTCGCAAAGAACAACACTCATTTGTCCTGGGCAACTGGTCAATAGTGACGAATGGTTGGGCAAATTATCTTACCTTGTGCCAGCCATAATAAGTTTTACCATCACTTGTGTATGGGACAGGTGTGATAGATAGATAAATAGAGAGATAGATAATAGATATAGGATAGACAGACACACATTACCATATAAATATGAAGCCACATGTTGAGTGCTGTTTGTATTAATCATGGAAAAATAAGGTGACCTTTACAATCTTTTATTTTAAAGTAGGGGATGCATTGTGTCCGATAATACAAGTTTTAATGAATCACGTGACATAGCTACGCACCAATTCCAACAGATGAGATAGCTGCGCACGGATTGTAACTAAAGACATAGCTAAGCACTGATTGTAACTGATGAAATAGCTACGCACTGATTTTAACTGATGACATAGATAAACACAAAATCCATGGCTGTAATAAATAAAGTTACGCTTGTTACTGTTATACGTAATTACATTTGTGCAGAGCAGAGAGCCCCTGTGCTGACAGCCGCTTTACTTCCTAGTCGCAGCTGTCAGGCAATTGGGTGTGATTTCACATCACACCTTTAACTGACAGACACGACTAGGAAGTAGAACGTCTGTCGGACAAATCGCAGAGGAGCGGCAAGGGACTGGGTCAGGTAAGTCCCTTCAAACTGCTAGGTAGGGTTAAAGAAAAAGGTATAAAGGTTGGACTAGATGGATATATGTCTTTATTCAACCTCCAATACTATGTTACTATGTATTTAACCCACTAGGTCCACAGATGCAAATCATTCAGTGGGTTTGGTGACTTACGGCACTCATGCATTTATGATGCATTTATGATTTATGATACTGTTTCTGGACACGCTGCTTGTGTGGCTTGTGTTGGACTAGATGGACGTATGTCTTTATTCAACTATGTTACTATGTTACTTTATTTTAGGCTGGACATGCCCTTTAAAGCCAGATTCAGTAACAAGAGGTGAAAATTTTGCCCATGCTCTTAATCTGCAGAAACCACCGGATGTTAAAATTTTACTGGTCTACTATAGAAAGCATCTGATGACCAGACAGATGACAGGAAATGATTCATTAAGGGTTCAATGTTAATGGGACGTCCACCTGTAGTGATATTTGCTGTCTGTTCCATCATCATGTTTCTCTTGCCTGTATCCCAATGTCTTAGACTTCAGGATAGAACAGCTGTTACAAGGAAGCTATAGTCCTTGAAGTGCAGAGACATCACCATCTGGAGCAGGGTCTCACAGCCAGGGTGCAGGTGTCCATCTATTATATTTGTATGAATTATGCATTTTAATGAATTGATGAGTGAAAAAGGAAAATATTAATTAACGTATACAATGTTTAATATGGGTATTTTCCAGAATTTTCTGCAAACATGTGAAGGTTACACTGATCTGAAGCTATAGAAAATATAAAAGGGCATTATTGCCTCGATATAAACTTGTTAGGAAGTTAGGTACCCAAAATCTGTCCATCAAGTACACATATTAAGTAAAATATAACTTTTATTACACCATATAAAAACCTAAAAAAACACACATATAGGTGATATCAATTAACAAGAAATGGATAGAACTGGGCATCCCCAGAATTGGGGAAAACTGCCCAGCCCGATTTTTTACGATCAACGTTACAGGTATAATGTCAATCACAAAGTATTATCTGCCCGAGAACAGGAATGTTACAAGGTAAAAAAAACTGTTTCCTGGCCTGACGTTACTACTAATTCAATGTTCAGGTCGAACCAATATAAAGTCAGCCAAGTTACATGGCCAGCGTAAATCTAGCTATATATTTAATGACTTGTGTTTAATCGATTTACATTTCAATAAAACGATCAACTATCAACTGAAAATAATTGGTTGCAGCACCACACATGAAAACTCACCTTGACACAACCCTTAGCATACAAATCAGAAGGAAAATTAATATTTTGTTCATTATTTATTCTTTTATCAATCTATCCATGTATTCATACAGGTGTTTGTTTTGATGGTAAAGTTGAAACCAATTAAAAATCACTAGTTTAAAAACCTTAATCCCAGCACTTCCAATATATTGTTACTAAACCAGGGAAATGCATCTATTATGTGAAAATGTCTGATCGGAGTTGAAACCTCTCAGCAAGTTAATTATCAAAACAAAATGATTGGCTGTGTATATTCGGAAGTTCTATTAGTGTTCAAGGTTTTATCACTTTGACACTTGACCTTGTTAGAGGGGCGGCCTACGTTGGGGGCTAACAAAGTCTGTTTTGACGTTAAAAGAGCAGTTCCTGTTCCATAGACTGTCTGATCTCTGTTTTCTCCTTTTGTGAGTTGAGCAAGGCAGGATGATTGATTGTTGCTGGTTAGAGGTCAAGTTTATGTTGATCTGCAGGTGTCAGAACTTCATTGATCTTAGATTTAAGGTCTCTGAAAGGGAACACAGAAAAGGATGTGCAAAGGGTCCTGCGGGGAAAAGGGAATTAGTGGCAGCTGACTTTGAGCACAGAGTAAACACATTAGTGGTGGCCCATCCTCGGTGCTCTGTGCAATAGCAGGTGCCACAGCTGTTAAAAAGTAACAGCTCAATCTGTTGACCACGATGGAAAGGCATTTTACATATCCAGATATGTTTAAGAATGTTAGTATTGTTGTAGTGGTGATGCACACAATCACCTTGTGGGAATCTGGGTTAAAGGAGTTATGGTGGAAAGAGTTACAGAGAATAAAAGGACAAGAGTAGTTAGCCAGTAGTTAGCCAGAAAGCCTAATAGCACTGATACATAAATCAGACCATCAAATCACCAACGCGCTTATACACTGTATAGTGCTGGCTTTGTTGCTGGCGTTCTTATGTACCGGCCAGTGGTAAAAAAAAGCAAAAAGGTAAAAGTGCAATATTCTTTAAGGTGACATCCAGATGTATGTAATGGCTCAGGCTGACAATCGTACGCAGATCAATGTATTTTGCTTTATTAGCTTCCTCAGAATCTGATTTATAGTCTGGCTATACTAGTCATGTATTTTACTATCATCGTGTTGAGTCAGGTTGCAGTACCGTAAATCGAACTTTAAAGGATAAGTGCACTGTAAAATCAAGTTGTGTTCATTTGGAAGCTGCAGCTTTAAAAATACTGTTGCCATATTTTTTTTTTACCTATGGCCCTCCAGAGCCTAGCTTTGTGCCTTGGAAGTTGCTGACATCTTGTTACTGGTTTGCTGAATGTTAAGCTCCGCCCCTCTGAGATTTCCTCTGCTTTCTCCTGCTTGAGCCTCAAACAGTAATGCCTGTGAGTTCCGTGCACCCTCCTGCTTGAGCCTCAAACAATGTGTGTGTGTGCACGGAACTCACAGGCATTACTGTTTGAGGCTCAAGCAGGAGCAAGCAGAGAAAATCTCAGAAGGGCGGAGCTTAACATTCAGCAAACCAGTAACAAGATGTCAGCAACTTTCAAGGCACAAAGGTAGGCTCTGGAGGGGCATAGGTAAAAAAAAAAATGGCAACAGTATTTTTAAAGCTGCAGCTTCCAAATGAACATAACTTGATTTTACAGTGCACTTTTATTCAAACTGATACAAGATGGCGATGAAATGCATGGCTGTAGCTATAACTGTAGCTGTGCTATACGTCAGGGTATTCTTTTTAACTACAGCAGTTCCCATAATTCAGTGCTACATTCATATTCTGTATTTCTCAGCAAAGAGCATTTAGGCATATACAGACGCAAACTTTCTGCAGAGGTCAAATGAAATAAAATAGGCTATCGGAACTAATGTAACAACCATAAAGGAAAAAGCTCAAATCATTTCTTCTGTGTCGCATATGTACAAGATATTCTATCTCTTTTGCGTAGTGTGTGCTGATCCCAACAAAGGCGTCCTTCTCAGCCAGCCTGTCCTCTGCCTTTTTATCTAGCAGCAAGGAGACGTGTGTAGCTTTATCAGGGGCTATGGATCATAGAAGCCAAGTATCACTCAGATCCAGCCAGCTCTGCCGCCAACAGAGACCTGCCTGGAACAGACAACTGTTACACCAGCAATCACAAGCACCTCTGTGTCAGAGGAACATGCCACACGATGCTATGGTAGGAATTACAATTTAAAAGCATTTAGCATTTGTTAGCATTACACATTTATTCAAATACGTTTGTTCTGAAAGAAATCCATCTTTTTTTCTTCTATTAATTCTGCTGTCTGGTTGATAGTGTAGGAACAGAGAAAGGCGAAACAGAAGGTTTAATTTTGACCACATCAAGTTGTAAAGTATACCTTCCACCATCCTAATATTCATGGGACAGTTCTAAGGATCCGTCCAGCTTGAGTGGTCATGGGCTGGTCTGGGTGGTGTGGGGTTTCATTTGGGTTGTAGGCCCTGTCTATGGCTCTTTTCTAGAGAAGGTTAGGAGGTATGGTAAAGGTTATCTACAAATAGAATATAATTATTTAAACTGCTATCACAGTGATCTAACCACATTTACTTCTTATTGAGGTCTTAAATACAAAGATACACAATTAGGTCAATGTAGCAAGATACTGTATTGCTCTGTACTGGTCAAAAGATTGCAATATCACATGACAATTTATTTTAAACTTTTACATGTATTTTTTGACCTGGTATTTGGTGGTGTTAAAAAAAAGTCACATTGAACTCAGTCAATTCTGGTCTTAAATTCTGCTGCATGAAGGCTAGAATATTGTTCAAAACTGCCACAACAATTAAAAAAAAACATATTTAACATGTGCAAATCTATGGGTGTTTTTTTTATTTGGGGGGTTGGGTGTTCCCAGAATCCCCCCTTTCTGCTGTCTTAAAGTTACCAAGAGTCCTGGAACCTAGAGGTAATCAGAAAGTTTAAGGGGTTTAAAACAATGGCAGCCCAGATGCCGACTTAAAAGATAAAGTATAGACCTGTGACACATGACTGCCCCGCTGAACGTCCAATGAGTTGAAATATCAATGATGCCAGAACAAATGTGCACATACATGAACCAATGGCCTTCCATAATGGACATTCATTGTGGGTCATTTTAACCAATTGGATGCATTAATAGATATTCTTACAGCAGTTGTGTACTGCTGGTCATGCCTGCAATCACACGTCTGTACCTAGTTTATGTGTTAATAGACAAGTGTGAAAATGATCACACACACACTGACAGAGATCACACAGAAGCACAAATGGGAACTTACCATAATCAGGCTTATTTACCTTAATATCTCATTTAACACCATCAACGAAGCCCCTTAGTACAGCTTTTAACCACAGTACTGACCACTGAGTGTACACATAGTTACTGTATACCAGGACTGAAAGCAACAATAATGTACATGGCAATATTGTTTTTACTCTAATGAGGTTTGAATCTGTCACAAAAGAAAGAAAATGATTATATTTCACGATAGTTTATATACTACATATAAGCCTATGCCTCATACTTTGATATATAGTCATACAACTCCTTAGTGACTTTTAAAATCCTTGTATTTTAAAGTCAAGGGGGAGCATTATTTATATAGCAAAAAAAGTCTAGGTGCAAGGAAAATATAATGAATATAAACGTTAACATGGGATGGTCTTTAAAGCAGGGTTTGGTTTAAATGATGATGTTGCTCTGTGCTCACCACTGTCCATGATAACCCTTTTAGGGATCCCTCCCTTGGAAATCCTGACCCTGGTATATTGCATGATGTTGGAGTATCTGCCCATAAAAATAGCCAGTTGGTCTATTTAGAAATACGCCCAGCACGGGATATGGAATTTGTTTGAACAAGAAATGTTATAACTGTATGTTGGCAACTAGCAGATTATTGGAACAGGGTCCCTGTAAAAGAAAACATTTGACTTGGAAGAAAAACTATATTATGAAGTAGCGGATCTTTGAGTGTATTAGCCCCTGCTATTTGCACAGGAATGTAAATTAAGGGGTATCTGTGTATCTCTTATAAGTGTATTGTTATGTTGCTATGTGCACATGTGCCCTGTATTAGTGCAAGGCTATCCACTCACTACCACATGTGCCTACTTTCTGGGCTGTAATTATACCCTTATTGGAGTTATGCCTATGAACAAACAGAGGTTATCAGTGGAAAGTAAGGAACTAAATGCATGTCTATCAGCACATGCCCATCTGCACCACAAGGATAATCCCAAAGACTAGTAAAACAAGGAGACACTCTATTAACAAATTTCCTGGCACAGGCTAAATTGTTCTACAGGTGAGCAGAAGAACAGAAGGGGCTGCAGTGTGTGTGGTTGGGGCTAATCCTTCTGTATGGGGTGATATGCTGAGCAATTAATTGGGATTTTGGGTTAATCGTGCTACAGGATGCTAACCAAGAGCAACAAGTTAGAAACAGAGAGGTGATTAATCCTAAAAGCCAGCTGCAGAGAAAGCCTGATGGCAATGGTTCATTGAAGAAAATGGGCAGTTGTATGACAATCCTGCATCAACGATTTGTTATATAGACGTTCAGTGACTGGGTGGATTTATTTAATTTCAGGGGGTGAATGAAGAAGTATATCTGTGAGACTGAGGTAGATTATGATTTCACCAAGCCCCCTTGGCTGTGCCACACCCCATTTTTTATTTAACTGGATCCTGAGGCATCTAGTTATTGCACAGCTCCCCTGGTCGGCCTGGGAACCACTGCTGATACCAGTAACTAATCAAGCTACCAAGCTTCCTTCATTGATACAGAAGAAAAAAGGCAGCCATTTATAGTTCTAAACCACCGCATAATCTGCTACATTGTAGATGTTTGGCTTTCGTTCTCTTCCTAAATTTCCTAAAATGTATACATACTGTTTGTGTTGACTTGTACACTTTCAAAAGTATCTAAGGTATTCTGAAGTTTAGTAAGAAATTAGCTTGTTCCAACTAAAGCTCTTCAGCTTTAATAGATTTACAACTATAAATTGCATGACTGATTTTCATACAATAAAGATAGCATGGTAGGTAGGTGCACTTGCCTTATATCATGAATATTGTATAGAATTCTGCATTATTTATCAATAGAGATGGACGAATTTTCGAAAGTTCGGTCCGTTTTCAAACTTTCGAACTATATGGAAGGTTCGAAAGTTCGAAAATGGACGCATTAAAGTCAATGGGAGTCAAATAGTTCGAAAAGTTCTAATGAAATACAATTAAAATATCAATGGTAACTTAATGTAAATGGTTGTGGGACCTGGGAAATGGTCTGGGGAACATGTTCGAATATCCAGGATTTTCGATAACTCGATTTTACTCTCACGCACGCTACTTTCGAGCTCTCGCGTTTGAACATTCGATGCTCGTGTATAGGTATAATAGACATTTTACTTGCAAATTCTATGCTCGCGCCTAGGTATAATGGACATTTTACTTGCGGATTCGATGCTCGCGTATAGGTTGTAATGGACATTTTACTCTCGGATTCGATGCTCGTGCCTGTATAATGGACATTTTACTCGCGGATTCAATGGTCACATCTATAGGTTATAACAGACATTTTACTTGCGGATTCGATGCTCGCATATAGGTTTTAATGGACACTTTACTCGCGGATTTGATGCTCGCACCTAGGTACCATGGACATTTTACTCGCGGATTCGATGCTTGCATATTCGATTTCCTCGAACGGTCGAACATTCAATAATTATTGAATTCGTTTGAACTCGAATAGTTCAGCTCGAACTCGGGTTCGAGTTCGAGACCATCTCTATTTATGAATAATCAAACAGTCAACGGGTCATTCTAGATTAGGAGGTATGCTAGGTTCATGTCCTGGAACCTGATTTAAAGCTATGCACAGAGCAACTTTCTTTTAATTTCTTGGGAGTCACACAAATAATTTCCCATATGTCTTCATTGTCTATGGTATATCATCCATCACTGGGAAATGTCCTTTGAAGACTTGGAGAGTGCAGCTGCCCTAATTCCTGTCCAGACCACAGTTACTGATTGGTGCTCCTATTTCGTTCTGACACATACGTGGCCATTTTAATAATGGCAGGCTCTTGTGAAGTAACCGACTATAAGTAACAGCTGAATTTCATCTGTCATAAACCCACCAGCAGTAATTTAGAAATTATGATGTTAAATTCAGCTACTTTGAAGGGCCAGTTCCTCATAGAGATGACTAATTAACGTATCTAGCTTCCTGCTTATGATAAAATCCCTGTTAAGTTTTTAAACAACTAATGATGGCAGCATACCTCCTTCAAAATGAACAAAAAGGGGTCCAGAGGGATTGGCAATCTAGAGGTCACACTCGGATGTATTATGGCCATAATTACTCAGTGTAAGAGAGTGTGGGGATTGTATGGTAAAAGTGTTATGTATCTTTTCTCTACTAACATAATAGATAAAAAAATAACAATCAGTTGTCTTAAGTGCTTTTCAATGTCATTTCAATAACAGCTACTTCTGTAAATAATGTTAAAGGAAAACTAAAGGATTTATAGATTGTGAACATGGCAAAAAGAGTGATGAACCCAGGGCCAGTTTTACGTTTGTGGGAGTCCCGGGGTAAAACATGGTGTTGTGTGCCCCTTCAACCCCAGACCATTTGAAGAATAGGGAGATTTGGCTGCTGGGCCACACTTGAAACACAATTAACTTTTAATGAATGCTTTCTATATGGTTACTCACTTAATAGCCTAAAATGCAATTCTCCCCTTGGCTAAGTAGCTCTTTTTAAAAATGATCTGCCCTCTGACTACACTTGTCTTGACTGGCAGATAGACAGCCATACTGTATATTATCTTTCCTGATTGGTAGAATGACGTATAGGATTATTATTATGGGGTGCTTTTACGCTTCGAGATTAATGGGTTTACATTTTATGGTCTGACTCAATGGGCAGTGGTAGTTAGATTACTAGAGGTTGTTTGTGTGATAAATAGTGAACCACACTTTTTGTTTCTGTAGCTATAATATTAGCATTACACTGTATAAATCCAAGACTTTTAGCCGTGTCAATGCCTAGTGAATCAAAATGAGATCAACTTCTGTTGAAATAGGGATTCTATATATTTTCCCCTAGTTCTGTTGAAATAAGCATTTATATATTGCATGACATATTATTTTACATGGGGCGGATTAAGTGTATGTTTTATTTTTTTAAATAGGATTTATAAATATGTTTTCCTTTATCAATTTTAAAGGGGAACTGTGGTCCAAAAATGACTTGAGGTAAATTGATAGGAATTGCTCCCCTGAGATTTTTGGCAATTTATTTCCATTGTTTATTTTGCATAGTTTTGAAGATATTTACATTTTTGTGTGTGATATGGCAGCAGCATCACCAGGTCCCCTGCACTTCCTGCTCTGAAACTGTCAGTCAATCTGTCCTGTGTCTCCTCCTCCCCTTTGCAGCCCCCCTGGTAACTTCCACTCATGGACCCCATGGTCCCTCCAGTTGCAGGCCCCCCATGGCCCATTTTCTTATAGCCCCATATGGCCCCACCCACTCGCGCGTGTGGTGGCCATGCTCACTCGCGGGTGCCTAAGCCCCGCCCACCCATGGGTGTCTAAGCCCTGCCCACTTGTGGGTGCCGTGGGTTACTCAGACACCACCACCCCCCTACAGAAAACTCTGTGGAATCAGCCTTTTCAGGCAGAGTGAGAACTTTGAACTCACAGTGAAAGAGAAGGGCTATAGATTCCCTTACCTTCTCTGTCAGGACTTCACACAGCAGAGAGGAGGAGGGACTTCCTGTCTCCCTTACACACTGAGGCAGTCTGAGGCTGTGCTTGCCGGAGGCACTGTGCAGGAGAAGCCTCAGGAATGTCACATGTCAGCCTCCCACCCATTAACTTTCTGGTCAGTCATTTCTGTATATCTTGGGCTGTGGAGAACGTAGAGGGGTGGTTGATGGCTCATTTTAAAGGTAGGAAACTGGCCTAGGAAACTGGATTCTTATTGAGAATAAAATGCTCCTAGATACTAGCAAGGGTATCTCGTTGTAATATACCACTACTTATTGCTATTAAAAGGGACACTATACTGAAAAAATTAATTTTCCTAATCTTAATCTATCAATAAATATGTGTAAGTAGCACTTGCTCTGAGGTGTGTGTGTGTTGCTGTATGCCTTCAATCCAGCACGTGTTTTGCTCAAGAGCAGTATCCCCCTCCCTCTTTTAACCACTCCCACTTTCATCTGACCTGACTTTTTCCCCACAAACCAACTCTCAAAAGAGCACACAACATACAGCATTCAAACTGTCAAAACTCTGTAACCATTCCAGCTATAGCAATACTTTTCACTGAAGAATAGTTTATGACAGCAAAGCACTTGACTGACAGCTGAAATTTAAGATGTTTTAGATCAGATATCTAAAGAAATGTGGGAACAGATCGACAAAATTATGGCACTGTGGTGGTTGGGAAGAATTAAAGTTTCCATTAATGATCAATTTAAAAAAAAAAATTCAGTATAGATGCCCTTTAAGGAGGGATATTTTTATATAGGGACCACTATTTATTTATTGTTGTTTAGTTATCACTATTTAAGTATCTGTATTTGTTATTTCTGTTATTTAGGCCCATATTTTTAAACTTATTTTTAAGTTTGCCATACTAGGGGGTTTTGTTACTGCACGTTAATTACCGCAATTGTATTCTATGGGTGATAGTTAATCTACGATCGTGGTCATAGATTTACTATTGCTATCAGATATTTAAGATCGCAACTGTAGATTTACAATAGCAATTGTAAATTACCAATCATTTTAATGATCGTTAAAGGCACGGTATCGCTACCGCACCTTTATAAATATGGTCCTTAAGGAGAGGTATTCTTATTTAAGAAGGGTTATTATTTTAAAAGGCATATTCTTATTTAAGCACCGGTATCCTTATTTAGGGGCATATCTACCAGCCCACAGTATTGGAAACATCCATGAGGACATACAATACCGTCCAGTTAAAAGGTGATTGCTTTAAGGGCACAGAAAAGGGAAATTGCAATACCGTGCCTTTATAAACATGTCCATTATGATGGGGTTTTCTTATTTAAGGACTGTTATCATTATTTAAAGGATAACTATACTGTAAAAATTTACTTTTTTAAATTGAAAAGTGCAGGGAGTTGGATTGATTATTCCTACCTCCCAATATCATTTCGTTGAGGAGCTACAGCACGTACAGTTTTCATTTGCCAGGTTAGTCCTGGACTTTTCCTGTATTAAAGATAGCGCTGAAGCCAGGAGGAAGACTGGAAGAATCAGTTTTCTTTAGGTTGGTGCTACCCACAGAAAGAAAATTGGGAGGAAGAATTACCAGTCCTATATTCCTGTCCCAAGTACCTTCCATTTTAACTGTTTTTTTTTTAAAGGAAACTTTATACACAAGATAGTTCTCCTTTAAAAAGCAGTAAATCCAAGTTATGTAACGCTCCTTATTTAAGAATACCGATAAAAGCCACCCTGTGTTCTGTTTGATTGCATCAACAGATAATTAAACCCAAATTTTTACACTCCTTATCTGGAAAAAAATCTCCAATGAACAACAATAACCTTTAAGATTACCCTATAAGGACTAGACTAGATAACTGTGCGTATGTGCAGTCAGGTTACACCTCTTGACCTCAATCACATAACTAATTCCTTGGATAATCTTAAAAGGACTGGCTAGCGAATGATATTGGTTGTGTCATGCTATAACAAGTTCCTGCAGTATGATGTGCATATTTGCAACAAAAAAATGATCAGAGACCATACTGTGCAATACTGGAATGCTGGGAAACAAATCTGTATTTGTGTCAATCTGTTCTGCCTTCTGATTCTATGTTGTTCTGAAGCTTTAGTTGCCATTTAAACTACCACGAGAAAATATACAACCAATCTGTAATAGTAGAATGCTAGGAAATAAAGATGCTTTTATGTCATGGTACTGTGTTGTTCTGAGGCTTTAGTTGCCATTTAAACTTCCATGAGTGGTTGAGAAGGAGAGAAAATGACATCACAGACTTAGTATTCACTTGAAGGACAAGTCCAGCCCTAAAATGAAAACTTACATACAGGTAAATCACCCCCCCCCCCAAAAAAAAAAAACCCTAAACTGTATTAGTTTGAAATCTGAAATATATAAATCTAACCTGAAATCCTGAACAATGTCCTGTTGCCCCTGCTTCTGCTTCCTGGTTCTTCCAGTTAGCAAATGTCAGTTATGGATTTGACAGTTGACATCACAGCCAATGACTGAATGTTAATCCCCTAGCTGCCTCTTCTGAGCATGCCCAGGCTCAGTACAGGGTCAGTACAGGTTTCTAAATTGCTCAGTTTCCATGAGGCCTCCAGAAGCATAGCAGGCATACAGTAATGAATTCATAGGACAAACTATGATATATCAACATATTTTGAAGAGGCTATTCTTTCTAAAAGGTGTTCTTATGAGGGTGGAGCTGTCCTTTAAACACACATTGTATACATTTTCATAAACTTGCTCACTTTTACTTAGTCTTACAATGCTGCCAATGTTTGTACTGCTAGTTTTTTCTGGTGCGATTGACTCGTCACTCATTTTTTTGCTTACAAGCAGAATTTGCTTGTAATCTTTAGGACCAATGAATATAAGACTGTGACCTGTGTATCTTTAATGAGGCAAAGTTAAACTGATGTTTATTGGCTGCTCTGGAATATAACACTCATACTGCAATAGATCAGTTTCCTGAGAGCCTATCCTCAGAATGCCACACTGCTTTAGCAATGTTATGCCTCATCCATTCCATAGCTATTGCAATTCAGGATGACCTTTTGTAAATAGTTTTCAAACAGTTGAGAGAGGCTCTAATTGAACAAGCTAATTGCAATTAATCCTTTGCTTCAAATACATCCAAATATTCTAGTTCCAAACTTTGCAGCTGTTCACTGACCATCATTGTCCCACCTTCAGATGCCACATTCATATGCATATCTGCGCATAAAATGCATCAGGAAATATTTACACATAAAGGGAGCGGCCTAATGAAAGATAACTGCCACAAACCATAGGCTGAAAATATACAGAAAAATCAAGTTGCTGAAAAGAATAATTTCTAGAGCAACACAAGGAAAAAGAAAAAACAAACCTCTCTCAATGTGTTTATTAGCAGAAAGGTAAAAAAGACAAATGGCTCTACTGAGTAGACAGATTATTTGGAACAGGATTTCTAATCTACACTAACGTCTGTACAACTAGTATTTAATGATCTGGAAATTAGAAAAGGGATTTTATTACATTACAGTAGCAGACTTACTTAACTTTCCTAGGTACACATAGGCTGATATTTCTACCGATATCGTCGTGGGCCAATTTTCACTGCATACTTCAATATGCCTGACCGGTCAATCAGTTCCAAATATCGACCCATGTGTACCTAGACTTGCTGCAAATAATCGCTTTCCTTCACTGGTCCAGTGATGCAGTGAAAGCTCCATCAGGACTTGTCAAAGAAACTGGTGCGCAAGCACAAACACATGTAAGTACTCTAAAGCTGATATCTATCTAATGTCTAAAGACCACATTTTAGAAGCAGCGGTTTTTATCTTAAGATGTTCCTATCTGATCCATTCATTTTGTGATCTCAGATTGATTGTATGAAAAAACGGGCTAGGCGGTTCTAGACAGATGGAACATTTATCTTATGAGAGATTGGACATACAAGTATTGTATGGTCACCCTTACTTTCCTGCCTGCTCCTGAGAGTTTAATTGAAGGAGGAAGGTAAGACATAGGGGCATATTTATAAAAAATCGAAATTATCGCAAAAAAATTACCGCCGCACATCGCGGCCGCGAAAATAGCGCTATCGCCGTATTTATAACGGCGAGCGCCATTGCCGCGATATGTATCAGGGCCGCGATGTGTTGCAGTAATTTTAAGTCCCTTTGCGGCAATACTGTACAGTATCGCTGCGAAGGGACTTAAAATTCCTTCCTGACGCCTCTGCTAAGGGGGGGGGGGCATACGCCCACCCACCCCCGCGGCGGCGGAGACCACCCGCCACCGCTTCCCAGCAGCCCCTCCCCCGCTTGCAGCAATCTCGGAACGGGAGGCTAGGAGGGGCTGCCGGGAAGGGGCCGCAGCAGGTGGTCTCGACCACCCGCCGCGCACCCCCTCCCCAGCAACCCCTCCAAGCCCCCCGTCCTGGCCACTCCCGGGGAGGGGAAGGGAGGGAGCCGCTGGGAGGGGTGGAGGCACCCTCCAGCGGGGCCCTGAGAAGGGCCTTTTGGGGCTTAAGGGGTCCCGCAGTGCAAACTGGGACCCCCCTCCCCGGCCCTATCAGGGCCTTTGCGGCACTTACAAGTGCCTTTGGCGGGGTCCCCCCCAGTGGGCGGCGTCTTTTCTTCCAGTCCCGGTGACACCAGCTCTGCCGAGGCCGCCGACCCCCGAGAGGTACCCCCGGCGGGCGCCGGCAACCTCAACGAGGCCTCTTTTTTCTCTTCTGGAACCCATCCTCTGGAATTCTATTCCCCTCTCTATACGTCAAGAAACCTCAATAAACAAGTTTAGATCTAACCTCTCATCCTCTCTCTGAGCACAGCATAGGACTGTTGACACTGCACCAGTTATTACTTTAGCACTTCCCGCCCCTTTCCTTTGTATCTGTATGTTACCCACCTAAGTAGATTGTAAGCTTGACGGGGCAGGGATCTCTTTCCTCATGTTGCATGTTTCAAGCACTTGTATATTTCATGATGCTCATACTTATTTATATATTTACCAATAAATAATTTTTGTTTGCAGTTAAAGTCCCTTTGAGTGCTCTTTATTGGACTTAATGGTGGATGTGTATGGAGTAGCACCCGGGCATCGCAATATGGTGAGTGTGGCCATTGTGACTTTTGTTATTTATATAGTTATGTATTTATTACCATCCCCCTTGTACGACTTTTTGTATTCTATATTGTACAGCGCTGCGTCCCCTAGTGGCGCTATATAAACATATACATACAATTTTGTCCACGACTGATATTTCTTAACAGATTTTTCAACAAAAAATTTTAATAAAATAGACAAACTTTTAGAATATTCATTAAATTATATACAATACAATATATATTCATCGTCTTGAATTTTACACAGAATTAAGGGAACATTCTAGTTCCATTTCATTAGAATTTTCTTTTCTCCGTTAACAATTTTTTCACTTTACACTTTTTTTTGTGGCACTTAATTTGGTCCTTACTTAATTTGGTAAAAGTGTACAACATAATGAAATTAAATTTTTTCTTTAGGATGATTTTAAAAAAGCATTAAATTAAATGAATATAAGAAAAACAGTTCACTGGAACAAGTCAATCACAGTATTTTTGTCCTCCTTAACTTTAGTGACATTACTTAAATGTTACTCAAATAAAATAGCATGAGAATGGAAAACAATTTCAAATTCCATGACACAGGAAATCTGATCTCTGTGCCCTTCCATCCAATAAGAAAGAAGGCTAGTAAAAGTCCAATCACCCAGTATTGTGACATTGTTTTCTTTAACAGCTCCCACTACTGTGCAGGGTATAATTTATAGTTTCACTGGGAAGTAGAATTTTTCTTCTTTTTTTTTTTTTTACATCAGACATGTTAAACCTGCACCCACAAGAAGCTTTCAAAAGATTGTATCAAAGAATGAACGCAGCCACAGATCTAAAGATAATGCTTGTTTCCTAACGCCCGGCACCACAACTAGAGTTGGACATTTGATCTTCATAGATGCGCAAGATCCCATTTCAGTCAACAATATCATTGCACTACTTTGTCTCAGTCACTCTTCCCAAGCTTAAAGTAACTTTTTTTTTATCTCTTGACTATATTTACAGGATTAAAACATCTTTTATTAAAAAAAGAACACAAATATTTTTATAATTGAAAAAGGTGGAGTTTAGAAGTTTAGAGGGGAAAATTATAAAAGAGAATTTTTTATTCTTTGTGCAGCCTTTCAAGACAAATTAAAAGTTTATACTTACACGTTCTCTAGTCAATTTCACATACCCAACTATTCTATGTATGGTCTTCGTTTTTGACAACTCAATTGATTTCATACCCTAATAACTAAAGCTTCATACAAACATCTAATGTGATGGATGAGCAACGTTGCCCGAGCACGTGCACACGTACATGAGTATTCATATAATCATACATGTGTATGCATTCGCTTGGGCGTCTTTTGTCAATCTGCCATGGCAGATCAAGGAACGATGCCCGAGCGAACACATGCACACCCGGGACACCCGGGTTATCTTGCATTCGGGCATCGTTCCTTGTCTATTACGGACATGTGTACGAAGCTCTACAGTAATTTTTACGGATTGGCTGGTCTCAATATGTTTGGATCTCTAACTGAACAAACCCACGGACTAAGTCAAAGGAAATACCATAATGGATATTATTAGGGGTCCATCATACAGGAAGTCAGTTCACTGGAAGAATTTATTTATACAAAGAAAAATAACTGGATGGGCAGATTAAGATTAATGAGAAAAAGAGAAAATACTCCATTTTATTCTTGAAAGCATATGTATTGGTGCTGAACTTTCCCTTTAAATGGAGAACCTTGTATGTAAGAAAAGCATTAAGATTGCACACCAGCAGATTCACAAAAGGAGGATTTGTTTGTTTATTGAATGTTGTAGGCCACTATGTTTGATATATTTTAAAGGAGAACTGAAACTTATTCCAACCAGCAGCAAGCATCAGCCAATAGTGTGAATAGATTAAAAACAAAACGTTCTACGATTATAACCCGATTAACATAGAACCTTGGACAAACATTTCATGTAGAGTTCAGGTTGTAGCCTGTTTGCATTGTATCATGTCTGCGGTCTACTGCTCATGTCCAGAGAAATCTCAAATCATGTGTATTAACAAAAGCAGGCGCACATTTTCCTTTAATACTCCCAAGAACACTAGCTTTAAATTAATAATAATTGGGATTTAAACAATCAGTCAAAGAGAAACAAAGCAAAAAGGTTCTCTGCTTAGTAGGTGTGGATAAATAATCTTGTTGTATAGCACGGACTCAAATAATTGGAGCTTCTTTAACAACCTATTAGTAATAAATATTGTATACCGTCTTTGTCTGTAGTCTGTCAATGTATAGTTGACAAACTATAGTAATTTAGTCAAACTGTTCACTTGTAGACCAAGGCAGCATAGTTCCTAGATAACTAAAACTGGTCTAAATATAACTGTATAAATGTTTTACATTTTGCACCATCTTCAAGCACTTTGATTGATGTAAACAATCCAAATTCTGCCAGCGAAACAGTATGTTGCTTGTAGGCTGTATGTCTAGGAGTCCTTGGAAAGTGTTTATTCAAATATACAGAAAGGAAATGCCCATTGCAGCTGCTAAAATGGAAAGAGTCTTTTTTTCAAGATGTAAAGAACAGTTGCTAAGAATAAGGCCAAGGCCAAGAAAATGAGCAGCTTATCGGTCATCTCTCTCCGATTGTATTTAGTGATAAGTTTACGTCCAAGTTGTATTGTTCCAGACATAGATTTGTACTCTTCATTGGTCTCTTGAATGGTTCTTGAAGAAGTGGCTATGGAGAAAAGATAAAAAGCAAACAAAAATTTCAAACAGACTGCAAGAAAATATACTGCACACACTCTTATCCTCCAAGGCCACACTCCAGCGCACGTGCGTTAACATCTGGTTGTACTGCGATTCCGGTAATGTTCTGTTATCAGATCGCATGCCAATCGCATAAAAAATGGCGATTTTGTGGAGGGGCCGGGCCAAATGGTTAAAACTAGTGTGCACTTATTAACTGACAACAGGGCATGTCCACCCCCAAAATTATAATTTAACTCACTACTGACCCCACTGTGTAGTGTAGAAAAATCCTTACCTTACATCCCAGATCCAAATGTTTGCCCTGAAATGCCCCTCCAAAGTCCAAAAAACTGGCCACCTAGCAGAGGGGGAAAGGGTTTCCACCTCTGAGAGGTTTGTGGCATGCTCTGAGCAGCCCTCCCTCCCATTTTGGTCTCCCTCCCCTAGTGTAAAACCCTTTTTATATGTTGTAGGGCTTCCTCCCCCAGTCCCAACCGCATTAATCTTATTTGCAGAAACTCCCTCGATCTTTAATTACCTTCCCTCTATCCTCTGCCGTTCTGAACTACCGGCAGCCGCGTCCGTGATTGGCTGCCTCTCAGCCAATCGCAGACGCGGCTGTCGGTCCGGCCCCCTGCTTGCAGTTCCATTCAAGCAGAAGGCTGGGCAGTGCGGCGGAGGATAGAGGATAGGTAAGTAAAGATCGGGGGGAGTTTCTGCATATAAGATTAATGCGATTGGGGCTGGGGGAGCAAGCCCTACAACATATTAAAAGTTTTTTTAAAGGGTGGACATGCCCTTTAAACAATCACTGAGCGGTTGTGGTCTGGCCCGGTCTGGCAGGCGATGAAACAAGGGCTAGTAAGTATAGTTAGAATTGGATTTTACAAATTTGAACCTTGTGAGCACTAGGTATGGGGATATTTTATGCAAGAGCCTAATTTTTTTCAGTTTAAAGTTTAGTGCACGGAATAGTAGCAGGAGGGAGGTGGGAAACTCTTGTGTGCATGCCAGAAACCTTTAGGAGGAACAGTGAAGCCGAGTCCACACTAAGCCCACGCGTCGTGTGAGCAATTTTGCATGCACAAATGCACGCGTTGTTGCAGCTTGCACTGCGATCCTTGTCATTTTCAGGATCGGAGCTAATACGAATCACACCAAAAATGGTGATCGCACCTAGTGTGCCCACTTCAACTTGGCCACATGCAGTCTCATCGCGTGTCAAATGGCATTGATGTGGCCTAGCCCTTACAGGCGGAAATGGATTGCACTAGAAAAGAGATCCTTTCTTTAGTTTCCTGTACTGCATTTCGGATATGCAGCACAATCATATGCAGCAGAAGAGAAAGGTAGGGGTCATTTAAAGGGTAACTGTGGTCTCAAATACTTCAAAACTAGTAAGGATTGTGTAAAAAGCTTTCCATCACACCTTCAAAATAAAACCTAAATCACATCTCTAGATAAAATTGGTGAGAAGTTATTGCATGCTTCTCCCCCAGAGGTCTGGTGATGTCACACAACCTACTGGAAGCAGGAAATTTGAACATTCACCCCAATGTAATGTCTCACAGGCTGCAGCCAGAGATGTGATTGTCGGCTCTTTTCAAGGAAATACTGCAGGCTTTTTTATTGAACCCTAAATTGTTTTGAGACCACAGATGCCCTTAAATATTACAAAGTGTAAACATTGGGGCGAATTTTAGTTGGGGGGATGGTGGACATGCCCTTTAAAGGGTATCTCCACTCGTTTTTTGAAGTTTTTGGAATCCAGTTCTATTGAAGAACGGGAGGTAAAGGAGCTGTGCCTTACCTTCCGTTCTTCAATAGAACACACAGGAGCCAGGAGAGAAGGTAAGAACTTACCTGCTCGCTCGCTCCCCGGCGCTTGGTCTGAGAGGTCCCGACGGACCTTGTCTTCTATGCGCATAGATCGCGCATGCGCATAGAAGACAAGGTTCGTCGGGACCTGTCAGACCAAGCGCGGGGGAGCGAGCGTGCGGGTAAGTTTAACTTCTCTCCTGGCTCCTGTGGTTCTATTGAAGAACGGAAGGTAAGGCACAGCTCCTTTACCTCCCGTTCTTCAATAGAACTGGATTCCAAAAACTTCAAAAAACGAGTGGAGATACCCTTTAAAGCTTTTTGCGATTTTGATTTGTGATTTTTGTGTGTGTGCGGCAATATTTCTTTGCATTTTGTGGAAAGTTAACTAGCAAAAAAAAAAAAAAAAAATGCATAAAACTTCTAATAGACTATTGGCAAAATACAAGTTAATTTGATGATATATATACACAAAGGAGTATATAGTTCATACCTAGAGTGTGCATGGTTACTTCACTCTGTTGGACTTGCTGCGCCATCATTCGACTGATACCCATCAGGTTCTCTGTAATGCTGCTGGCAGACTGGGCTAAGTTTTCCTTTACCACTTTTCTGTGGAGGGAAATGATGTATAATAAGGATTTTCAGAATATGATCTTTAAAAAGTATTAACAACAGTATTTAATGCTGCACCTAATTTTTTCCCAGCTCCTATGCAGATTCTAACATCTTCCTACCAAACAATTGCATTTAGCACTAGTCCCATGTACAGGGAGCCGAGATCTCCAGCTTCAGAAAATTACGAAGCAGGGAGTAAAGCAGCAACAATAAATTAAACTGTTTTTAAGGTCAGCGGTTAGCATTGTTAAAGGGGAAATTCTGTCAAAAAACAAACATATAATGGCACGTCACTTACCTGGATAGTCTTATCCGTTTTAAATACAGTGTGTTAAAAGTAAAACAAATAAAAACAAGAACTAGGGGGAATGGGTTACTGCTGCACAGTCTTTCCCAGTAAGTAAATAATTGCATCTACACACCCTCCCTAAGCTATTTAGCTGCCTTGTCTATTGTGCGCCCAAGTCCTACCCAACAGAGCCATGAATGTGTATCTTGCACTGACGAGATCTAACAAGATCGAAACAGGTCATGTCTGCAGGTCAGATAATTGGCTCTATACAATAGGCTGTACTGCATGTTATTAAAGGGGAACTGTGGTTCGTTTTTTCTCACTCGACCTAGCGATCCCGCAGCATTCGATCGATCCTGCCGAAACCGCCTCTCCCGTTCTTCTATGCGATCGCAAAATAGATGGGATTTTGCGATTGCATTTTGGTCGCATAGAAGAACGGTAGAGGTGGTTCTGGCAGGATCATTATGTATGGCCTTCAAAATGGAGGCAGCCATTGATCACCAGATCATCTGACCACAGCCTTTAGGGTGGTGCATGCTGGTTTAGGGATGGAGCATGCTCACTGCTGTCTTTACTGCTGAGAAATTCTAATTAATATACCAGAAATGCAAAATCAACATTATAATTCCCCAGAAGTCTCTTCTCCCTTTATTTGCATAATGAGCAAGGGAGTTGTGGGAAAAACTTTCCCTAACTTGCTTGACTCATTGTAAATCTTATTTTTCACAGCACAGAATGCACAGAAGCTATATGTTTACACATTAATTCAAAAAATAAATATAGGCAGTGATATGCAATATATTTGACTGTTTTTGTTTTAAAAAATAATAATAATAGCATGTTAGAAGGTGTTGGACCAGAAAAAAAAAAAATCTGATTTCTGGCTCAGTAATTAAGAAAAGTAGGATATAAAGATTTTTTGATAGGGCCTGCTCCAAAATAACATAAATAGAGAACTACTCAGTTGCAGTGCGGTTTTAATACGTATCACCAAATAATGAGGATCTAAAGTTCACCAGGGCTGAAGGTAGCTCATGAAGCCTACCCACCCAGGGTTATACTAGACTTACAGCTAACTGTTGTAGACCTTATGCCTAAATGCAAGACTACAACCTAAGCTGCAATTCCAATCTTTTGCATTTTATAGTGTCTCCCAAACACATATTTAAAATTGGATTGGTCTAATTTAAATCTTGAATCTGATTGGATCTTGGGTATTAGACCAATCCAATATCCCACCCCTAAATGTGATTGGTCCAATACCCACAATCCAATCAGATTCAAGATTTAAATTAAACCAATCAGATTTTAAAGGTGTGTTTGGGAGATACTATAAAATGCAAGAGATTAGAGTTGCAGCTTAGTCAGTGGCGTAAATACCGCCCCAAGCCCAAGATGCACATGAATGAAACATCTGCGCGATTTAAAACGGATGATCGCGGGAGGCATGTTGGCTGGGTAGGCTTCCTTCAGTCTTGGTGAACCTTAGATTCTCATTATTTGGTGATAATTATTTAAACAGCACTGATGCTGGGTAGTTTTCTGTTTATATTATTTGGGAGCAGGCCCTATCAAAAAATCTTAATATCATACATTTTTTTAATTACCGAGCCAGAAATCTGATTGTTTTTTTGAAGTCAAATATCTTCTAACATAGTTCTAACATATTACTATTGTTTTTTTTTTTAACCAAAACAATCAAATATATTGCATACCGCTGCCTATATTTATTTTTGGTATTCATGTGTTCAAGCTTTATGCATTCTGGGCTTTGAAAAATAAGAGTCAAGCGAGTTAGGGAGAGTTTTCCCCACAACTCTCTTGCTCATTATGCAAATAAGTGGAAGAGACACTTCTGGGTAATTCTAATGTTGATTTTGCATTTCTTAATGTTAATTAGAATTTCTCAGCAGTAAAGACAGCAGTGAGCATGCTCCAACCCTAAACCAAGGCATTGGTCAGATGATCTGGTGATCAATGGCCGACTATAAGACACATACAAAATGGAGGACCACAGTTCCCCCTTTAAGGCAGTGGTTTTGGACACATGCATTAGCCATGGGACATAAAGGAGAATTTTGCATATCTCCGTCCCTTACTCTGGGGAACCTGGGAGTAAGAAATTACTTCTCGTTTCTTATGGGCATATTTATAAACGGCCGTTAACAATTTGCGGCCAAGTTTCCTGCCGGTTTCGCCAAAATCGTTAACGCGATTTATAAAAGGGCTAAACTCGGCTGCGAAAAGTTAACACCTCTTTAACATAGCGCTCGCTTCTATTTATAAAGCGGAGGTAACTTATTTGCGACGTCTATCTCGGGCAAAAACGTCCAAAATTGTTGGGGGTCAGGGCAAACGCCCAACCCACAGCGGGTGGTTTCTCCTGCCATGGGAGGCACACCCACCTCATTGTGGGTGGTCGCATTCACCAGAGGGTACGCAGAGGCATACGCCCCCCGTGCCGCAAGACCCCTTCCCAGCCCCCTGCCCGGTACTCTTGCGGCATTGAGAAGTGCCTTTTGGGGCTTAGGGGGTTCTGCAGCTCAAACCAGGCCCTCCCTTTCCTGGCTCTTATAAGGGCCATTGTGGCACTGAAAAGTGCCTTTGGCTTAAAAGAACCCTTAGCGGAGTCTTCCTTTTTTCCATCCGGTGACAACTGCTCCGCTGAGGACACAAACCCCCGAGAAGTACCCCTGCGGCCACCAGAGTTACCAGAGTCTTGATCCGAAGTCTTCATTCTTCACAGCCAGGGACACCAACACCACTGAAGTCGCTAGCACCGCCGGCTTCAACGGAGCCAATGTAGCTGGCCTCTTTCTTCAGTCTTCTGCCATCTACTGCAATGACTTCTGAGCTCCGCAGAGGTTTGCAGCTCTTTATATAGGTCTGCAGAAAGCCCTAACCCAATTCTGATTGGTCAATTTTTCAATGCTTGCGATCACATGGTTATACAGTACACAAGTAAGCATTGAAAAATTGACCAATCAGAATTGGGCTCTTTTAAGAGCCCAGTTCGAGCTGCAGGACCCCCAACAAAGGTCCCTTACAAAGGCCGGAGAAGAGGGTCCCGGTTTAAGCCCCAAAGGCCCTTGCCAGGGCTGGCCATTATAAGAGCCAGGGAAGGGGGTCCTGGTGGGAAGGGGGTCCTGGTTCGAGCTGCGGGACCCCCTAAGCCCAAAAAGGCATTTTCCAGTGCAATCCTTTCCCAGCAGCCCCTCCCAGCCCCCTGCTCATGTCGGGAGCTCTCTTCGCCGCATTGCGCTAAGTACAGTATTGCAGCGAAAAGAGCTCAAATTACCACCGCACATCTCAGTGGTTATACTTACCGCCACAATGGAAGTCGCCTTTATAAATATGGTGGTACTAACGATTTTACCGCTGCGATGTGCGGCAGTAATATTGCCCGTTTATAAATATTACCCTTAGATTTTGTGGGCAATGCTATTCATATAGCATGAGACTGCCAGATACCTTCTATTTTAAGTAGGCTCTGGTCCATTTTTATGCTCTGTGGAGGGCTTTTAGCTTCTTTTGCCCCACCTCACTCTAAGCCATTTGGCTGCCTTGTCTATTGCACAACCTCATTTAAACCAAGATTTTTTTTTTTCATGATGCAACTGCCACTCCCCTTGCATAATCACCGACAACTGTAGTAAAACATTGTCCTCTTGTCAGCAAATACATTTTCTATGTATACGTTTCTTCTCTTTTACCATCAAAAACCTGTAGATGTAGACAAATAATCCTAACATTGCATACAGATTCCAGCATACAAAGCTGTCCAACACAAGCTAATGTTTTCCTAAAATTAACAGGAGCGTGTTACTGGATTCCTAGATATAACAAGTGTGAATGAAATAGCAAGCTCTTCTTAAAAGGCAACAGGATTATATGAGGTTATTACATCAAAACTTGTTTTTTTACCTTCACAATCACAGAGAAGAATGTGTTTAGGTGGCCATACACATGCGATTTCCATCTCAATGTGCCAACAGAGCACATTCGTATCTGTCTGAATGTTGCGTAGGGAACAACACGCTGAACCGACCGGCCACCCATACGTGGTATGGGGATCGGTCGGCCATGCACCACAAACAGGCCGACGTTATTGGCTTTGTAGGGGGTTGTAGAGAAGATTGCCTTGCGAGGAGCGCAGTGCACGTAAAGGATCATAAGGGACCAAGAGAAAAAATAAAGGTTAGAAGAAGAGTATTGAATATGATCCTTTGTTTAATGGGGAGCTACCGTAGGGACTGCAGTTTCGAGTTTTGCAGGTTCTCTTTTGAAGGAGAGTGAGATAATCTAAGCTGCCTAGTTTAAGATAGACTGGAGAAGAGAGAGCTAATGGGACTAAAGACCAAGTAGCAGAATGTTACAGTAGTCAAGACGGGAGATTATAAGGGCATGAATGAGCATTTTAGTAGTAGAGCGAGAGGAAAGGGCTGATCTTTGCAATATTATGAAAAAAAGAAAAATGACACGTCCTAGCGACATTGTTAATGTGATGATTGAAGGAAAGCGGAGTCAAAGATTACTCCAAGGTAGCATGCAGATTTACCTGGGTTAATGGCCATATTGTCAACAGAGATAGAGAAGAGTGGACTAGGTCCTAGTTTAGGGGGGCAAATGATTAATTCTATTTTAGAAAGATTGAGTTTAAGGTAGCGGTGCGCCATCTAGGAAGAAACAGAGAGCAGACATTTAGAGATTTGGGATTGAACTTGAGGGGTTAGTTAGACAAGTAGATTTGGGTATCATTGTATAGGTGATACTTAAAGCCAAAAGAACTAAATTATTTATCCCAAAGACATAGTGTAGAGGGAGAACTTTAAGAAGAGAACTTTAGGAAGTGTCCTAAAACTGAGCCTTGAGGGACTAAACTTTAGAGAAAGTTTTATTAGCAAAAGAGACGGAGAAATTATTTGGATGTCCAGAATAGAATTTGCACAATAAGAGAATGGTCCGTAGTAATAAAGGCGGCCGATAGGTCGCGGAGAATGAGGATCAAGAACTGGCCCTTGGCTTTGGCAGTTTGTAGGTCATTTATGACTTTGCAGAGGGCTGTGTCAGTTGAATGACACGGTCCGAATACTGACTGCAATAGGTTATTAGGATAAAATATTAGGTTTTAGTTCACTTAAACCATAATGGGAATTGTATGCTTTAGTAAGTATTAGATGTCATTTTAGTTTACTTGGGTTGGATAACTGCGTGCTGGAATCTGTATACAGTTTGAAGGCTTGCTTTTTTTCTAGATCTTTTTAAAGTACGGACACCAAGGAAGTGAAAGCTTTATATGTCCTTGTTGTGGAAGTCACCACAGAGCATTCCTTGTAATACTAAGATTGTGTTCCCACCTCATAACTGTAAACACATAAAACTCTACCATTCAACATTCCCCTTTAAATATGTATACTACTAAAAAATGCAGGTTAAATACATTATCCTCCACCTGCAGCATGTTGTTAAAGGGGTAATGTTGAAGGGTATGAAAACTACCATGTTGGTAGTTAGCATTTCCATTAAAAGTCTGATGCAGGCTGCATTGGTTTCAGTGTAGCCATGCAGGATGTATTTCTCCTTTAATAGGTTCTTAATATGGTGCAGAGCTGTGGGGGGAGGATAGTGAGGAATCTTAACACAGCAATGCATTTCTCGATATTTTGCCATGGTTAAGGGAAATATAATGCAAATGCCACTATATATCCCTAAGAAGGTTCAGTTTAACCTAAATCCATGGTGGGTGCTGTCAGTGATAGGGTCCCAGACCAATATTAAATATAAAAAGCTAGCACAGGCGGCTAGTATAGAAACTGACTATACTCGTTCCAAGGCACTCCTATACCATAGACCTGGAATAATAGAAAATATGCGGTTGGCCATAACAGCCAATAAACTACCACACAACTCACTTCTAAATAAAGTGCATATATATGTGCAAAAAGGTAAAGGTACATAAAGTGTAAAAAATACAAGAAATATTCATATTAATGATGAAAACGGCTGTCACGTGGCATGCCCCAATAAATGCAAATATCATATGAACCCAACCAAGTAACAACCATCCCTATGTACAGTATGTACTGGGATATCCAGTCTATATAGAGGGAAATCCACACTAAAGTTGACAGTCCAGACCCCCCAGGTAAGGGCATAAGATAGTGAAAGTGGGTTGATCTCACCGCTCACAGATATCCATGGATAATAATCAGACAGAGCCAGCCCAAAAAGTCCCGCATGTGGTTGGATCAGACCTCCAGGGCTCTCCCCAATCGTACCCGTCCGCTCCACCACCAGCTGAATCTAAGAACAAGTCCATGAAGCGGCACTAATCCAGCGCGAGAGACAGTGCAAGCGTGTGCAGTCCCGACCAAACGACCGTCGCGCGTTTCGGGAACAAACTTCCCTTCTTCCAGGTCACGTGTGCGGACGTCACACGTTAATGTGAATATTTCTTGTATTTTTTGCACTATATGGTACCTTTACCTTTTTGCACATATATATGCACTTTATTTAGAAGCAAGTTGTGTGGTGGTTTATTGGCCGTTATGGCCAACCGCATATTTTCCATTTTTCCAGGTCCATGGTATTGGAGTGCCTTGGAACGAGTTTTCCAAGTATAGTCAGGTTCTGTACTAGCTGCCTGTGCTAGCTTTTTGTATTTAATAATAGTAAAGGGAAATGTTAGAGGGTATTGTGATATATGTGATCTGGTCTACAAAGAGCAGTCTGCATTTTCACTGCAATGTGCACAAGTTCAGTGATGGAGAAATGTGTACCATATTATATTATAGATTTACTCAATTAGCCTAATGTAATCACAAAAACAATAGTCTGTACTGAGGGAACATTTTGCTTTTTAAATCTTTAACCTCTGTATCCCCAAACAAGTTGGAATATCCATGAGATTAATAATTCAACTTATAATGGGCTTCACTAACCATTTTAGGTGATTAGTTAAATAATTGTATACCATAGTTCCCCTTTAAATATATTTGTGAATTATAAGAAATCTGGTCCTTAATAGAGATGTCCGAACTTCGAAAAATCCGGTCCGCGCGAGGATCCGCGGATTTTCAAAAAAATCCGAAAATTCGAAAATCCGCGAGCGGACCCGTTAAAACATATTAAAATGAAAGTTCGGCAAAATCCGCATTAAAAGTGGTCTAAATAGCCTTGGTAACGTACACTTAACCACTCAAGGACCTGGGTAATGGCCTTAGAAGCACGTATACATGCCAACAATACCTAAAAAGTACAGTCCGCTAGCGTGACTTTAAAAAAACGGTATTTTTCGAAAATACGAGGATTCCCGTAAAAACGAGGATTTCCGTAAAAAAACGAGGCTTTCCGTAACTATGATAGCTGCCATTGGCTAATTTGGATCATGTGGCTTGCTCCGTCTTGAAAAATTTACACGAATTACTCGTTTTTACGAGTATTCTCGTAATTACGAGAATACTCGTAATTACGTTAATCCTCGTAATTACGCGAATCCTCGTAATTATGCGAATCCTCGTAATTACGAGGATCATCGGTTTTTCCGGATCCCGAAAGTATCGTAGATCCTCGTAATTACGGAGATACTCGTATTTTCGAAAATTTTCGTAAAAAAAAAAAAACGGAAGTTCGGAAGTCCGGAATAATCTGCCGTTCGCGGACGGGAGAAATCCGCGGCGGATCCGGGTCCGCGAACCGGCCATCTCTAGTCCTTAACAGGTTCTATAATAATTTAAATACAACTTCAGCTGTAAAGCATCACATCACAGATTCCACTGTGTCATTAGTTAACAAAAACATATCCAAAATACAAAATAAGTGTCTAACAAAACACTAAAAAACATACACCTCAATGGCAAAGCCACCATCAGCAGCAATACGCAGTGGGCTTCAGCAGCGGTAAGTAACTGAATTTCTAGCTGCATCAGTCTCTTAAAAGAAGAAATCTTGCCCATTCTTCTTTACATCGCTTTAGTTGATTGAGGTTTCCAGGCTTTGTTAATGCACATTCTGGCACAGCATGAAGCTTTTATGTTCTCCTTGTTCTTGCATGGGTTTCCTTTAAGTACTCCAGTGAAAAATTGTGCTTTGAAAAAGCCTCCAAATAAATGTAAGTGGAGTGCAAGTTCAGCGCTGAAGATGTAAAGTCTGCTGCGAATGCTTGCTCGGACAGCTTTCCCACCCAAATGATACCTACCTGCCAACAGACCACCCCATTTTTATAACTTGCTCACGGCACACTTTACCACTTTAGCGCAGGATTGTATTGCACAGAGAGGTAGGAATAATGAAATAAACTCCCTGCAAATTATTGATCAAAGGTAGAAGACTTTTTAAAACAATATTTGATACTATACTGTTAATAATATAATGTGATGGGATAGAGGATTAATGTCACATATGCGGAAGTGTGATTCTCTAACCACACGTTGGAGATTTGGAAGTCTCGTGCGGGCAGTGCTAAATCAATGTTACAGTTGAGGAGGATGCCAGCAAGATTCAAGCACTAAAGGTAGGAAATAGAAAAATAGATGGGTAGTAGGACAGCTATACAGTAAGATAAAAATTGTTTTTACAGTGTACATGCCCTTTAAAGAGTTGTGTTTAATAGGAAAAAAGCTACTCAAAAGGTGTGAAAAAGTTATGGGGGGAATTTTTTTATAATGATTAGAGGGACCTAACTGCAGAGGAGTAAATACCAAAAGGATATATGGACACAAAGGAGAAAGGTTTTGATTTAAAAATGTACAGAAAATTAAAATCTGCCAATCCACTTAATGTCCACGCTCTATAACAAACTTTTTGGGTTTTGGCCTAACAACTCCTATTTAGTTCATTATCAGGTAGAGACAATAATGTCTATGAGAAACTATACCTCCGCCTTGTAGGATCCCCTCCTTGAAGAAGCTCATCCTTCTCCGAGTTGTCTATTGCCTGCATGCAAGAAAGGTTTGCTTTCCGCCACACAGTCTGGTTGCTGAAATTAAAATATAAAATATCAAAGCCAGGCTATTGCTAAACATATGGCTAAAAACAGTCCCATACGTCTCTCCTTTACAATGATTTGAGATCGTTGAGACTGATACCACCCTCCATCATGGCTAACGTTCTTCTGCATCAAAAACAGACATTTTCCCAGTACACATATTAGCGAGAAAGGACCAATCCCATTGTGTGTTCCCAGTTTGATTGTTATAACCCACACTGTAGGTAACTTGTACCTTTGTTACCGATACCAAACTATAGCTTCCAACAGCTCCTACAGCTGTTTTAATGACTGCAGACCTTTCTGCACATTATTTGTTAGTTTATTGGGAAAAGAGATTTTTTTTTCTATAATATTTGTACATTTCAGGGTGCCCTGCAGCTGCAGGACACAAAACCACGGAATTTCTTACCCAAAGGAGACAGATCCCTTTCACTAGCTATAACCTTTAATTCAGGAAGGAAACCTTCAAATCAGCAATTAGCCAAGATACATAAATGAAACATGCCAAATTGAAAATAAATAAAAAGGTCTTAACAAGAATACTTCATGGGTTACCATATAAGCAGAGTCAAACCTACTTTAAAAGAAAAAATGTAAATGAATTAAAGAGCCACAGATCTTTTGGGAGATACAGATCTTTTCCCGCAAAAAACAGCTAGTAGGAAAAACACAAAGTACAGGAGAGCATCTTGTGGACCCCCCCTTCCCCTTAGTTGGTGGTTCCACCTTTAGGATCATACAAGCTATCAACCCCCACTCCTCCACCTTCAGCATGGGCCAACAAATTACACAAAATGCTTGAATCTGATGCAGCCTTTAAAGTGTCTAAAAAAACCTTTGATGTTCAGCTAAAACTCCTTTTTCCCCCTTTATTCTGGAAGGGATGCCTTAACTCTATAGCTTGATTTTCTCCAGACACTGAAAATACTGTAACTGCTTGCCATTTAAGTAAAAGGTAAACCTAACATACTATTTTCCTCTTGAATTGCCTAAGCAAGATAAAATGTCTAATGCCAGACATACACTTGCCCGTCGTTTAAATGTCAAATTGGTTGTAACAATTGACCAGGTACTGCTGAATTACCTTGTGACGTTCCCAGTCAGGAGAATGCTGACAAGACAGTGTTACACCTGCAAGTCATTATGCCGGTGTTTTTTTTGGAGCAGGAACACTGCAAGTAAGTCTCATATCCACACAATCTCATAGCCCCAAACAGCTCTTTAAAGGATTTATCTCCCTGCTTTTTTTGTCACCTCCTCCTCCTACACCCTGTCTATCCACATATTTCACAGGGAAAAATAATGCTTTTCCTGCATACCCTAGCTCATCCCTTCAGCTTCCAACCCCTCTACTTGCCCGCTAACAAGCTTCTTTACTATTCCAGAACAGGGACTCTTATCTCTCCTATCCAGGACACGTATCACCACCTGCCCCCTCGACCATATCCCCTTTGATCTCATTCTCCATCTCTTCTTTCATACCAGCCCTAACCTCTCTCTTTAACTTGTCCCTATCCACTGGTACTTTTCCCTCATTTAAACACGGCATGGTATCCCATATACTTAAGAAACCCTTTCTGGACCCATCTGCTTTTTTTAGCTCCTAAACTGCTGGAAAGACAAGTCTATGCTGACCTGGTTCATCACCTTTCTACTCTCTCTGATTACCTGTATGCGGACGATACCCAAATTTACATCTCTGCCCCGGATCTCCCCACGCTGACATCCCAGGTCCCCGACTGCCTTAGTGCCAACTCTGCCTTCATGTCCTCCCTATACCATAGGTTTGGGCCTAGGCACTCCTTGTTGGCAATCTGCCACAAAAGTTGAAGGTGCAGCTCCCGTTCGTCCTCTACCTGTAGGACTCCCAGCTATAGCACAAGCAATTGAAATGGAAGCGCACACTTATCCTCAGATTAAACTGTTTATTTTTTCACACAAACAAACAACGTTTCGGAGAGCACTATGGTTCCTTCATTAGGTATATCATATACCTGATGGAGACATAGTGCTCTCCGAAACGTTGTTTGTTTGTGTGAAAAAATAAACAGTTTAATCTGAGGATAAGTGTGCGCTTCAATTTCAATTGCTTGCGCTTCATGTCCTCCCGCATCGTCAAACTTTACATGGACAAGACGGAACTTGTCCTTTTCCCACCCTCACAATCTGTTCCCCTCCCTAGTCTTACTATTAATATTAACAACACACCCATATCCCCATTTCCTCATGTCCGCTGCCTGGGAATAACGCTAGATCTCGAGCTTTCCTTCAAACTTCAAACCAATTCGCTTGCCAACTCCTGTCGAATCCAACTCAAAAACATCTCCCGCATTCGACCCTCTCATGAAGGAAGCTACAAAGATCCTAGTCCATGCCCTAATCATATCCCAGCTAGTCTACTGCAACACACTCCTGTGTGGTTTACCAAACAACCGCCTGGCACCGCTTCAATCCATTCTCAACTCTGCTGCCCGGCTCATTCATTTTTCTTCTCGCTTCTCTAATGCCTCTCCTCTCTGTCAGTCCCTCCACTGGCTGCCCATCACCCAAAGGATCCAGTTCAAACTTCTTACCTTATCCTATAAAGCACTATCCAACACAGCCCCACCATATATCTCAGAGCTGATCCAGCGATAACGTCCCAGGCGCAACCTCGGCTCCGCAAACGATACCTTCCTCTCATGCACCCTGGTCACTTCTTCCCATGCCCACATTCAGGACTTTACTCGTGCTAACCCTCTGCTCTGGAATTCCCTTCCTCCGTCTGTCCGTCACTTAACATCCCTTAACACCTTCAAACGTAACCTTAAAACCCATCTCTTTAGGCAAGCATATAATCTGGCCTAAACATTACCCCTCTTACTACCCAATATGATCCAACCCACCTTTCACGCTCCACTGCCAATCTATTTACAGCATACCGATTTCCACAACCTTATGTCTCACCCCCATATCCTCTAGTCTGTAAGCTCTTTGGGCAGGGTCCTCTTTTCTATTGTATTACGGTTTTACTGTAAGAAACTCCACACTGTTTACTTATTTTATGTTTTACCGGTGTATGTAATTTGTATGACTTTGTATAACATGTATTACCCTGTATGTATGACTATGTAATTGTAAAGCGCCACGGAAGATGTTGGCGCTATACAAATCAATAATAATAATAATAATAATAATAATAATAATAATAAATACCTCCAGTCAGGCTTCCGTACTAACCACTCCGCGGAAACTGCCCCCACTAAACAGACCAATGATCTACTTGCCAAATCTAAGGTCACTCACTACTCTTTTCTCATTATTCTTGATCTGTCCCCAGGTTTTGGTCACCCTCTACTTCGAATTCTAGCCTCCTAAGGTATCCATGATACTGCACTTGGCTATCTTCCTATCTCTATAGTAAGACTATAGTAAGTCTATTCCACCCCTCGCCCCCTCCCTGTGGGGGTACCGCAAAGCTCAGTACTTGATCCACTTCTTTTCTTCATTTACACCTTTGGCCTTGGACAACTCATTAGTTCATTTGGATTCCAGTATCACCTGTATACTGAAAAAAACCCAAATTTACACCTCTGCCCTAGATCTCCCTACACTGACATCCCAGGTCCCAGACTCCCTTAGGGCCATCTCTGCCTTTATGTCCTCCCACTTCTTTAAACTGAACTTGTCATTTTCCCAACCTCAGGATTTGACCCCCTCGCTAGACTTACCATTAAAGGATAACTGTATTGCCTTTTTTTTTTTAGTTTCTTTAAAACGAGTAAAGGTTTGTAGCCCTCCCCATACATTTATTTACTGATTTTGAGCCTCCCTCTGCCTTCAATTACCCTTGAATTAGCCACACTGTGAAGGGGGTGAAACTATTCTGTTTGCCTCTAACTGTCACTCAAAGCTAGCATGTGAGAAAACACTCCTCCACCCACCATTGATCAGCTTGATTATGTAGGCTGTATCCTAGCAATTTTAAGTTTGCTTGACTGGCAGAGGAGGAGGAGTAACAGACATTACCACCAGCCAATGACAAGTGATATGTTAATAAGGGCCATGGGCCCTCTAGTATGCGGGCTTTTAACACTCATTTTGCTGTGTGACATCTAAGGGAGGGCAGCACAGCTGTAAATGTAAGTTGTTTCAGCTGCTGAAGTATGGACATGTAATGGGGGTGATTTTTTGTTGGTATTGTTGTCCCTTAATATTAACAACATACCGATATCCTCATCTTCTCAGGTACGTTGCCTGGGAATAACGCTAGATTTAGTTCTTTCCTTCAAACCCCGTGTCAACATGCTTTCCAACTCCTGTCAGCCCCAACTCAAAAACATCTCCTGTATTAAATCGCTTCCTCTCACATGACTCTACCAAAATCATAGTTCATGCCCTAATCATATCCCAGCTTGACTACGGCAACACCCTCCTGTGTGGTTTACCAAGCAACCCCCTGGGGTCACTTTAATCCATCCTATACTCTGCTGCCTGGCTCATTCATTTCTCTTCTCTAACGCCTCTCCTCTCTGCCAATCTCTCCACTGGCTTCACATCACAGAAAGGATCCAGTTTAAGTTGCTTACTCTATCCTATAAAGCATGATCCAAAACAGCCCCTCCATACATGGCCTAGACATTACCCTTCTCACTGACCTAACTTGACAGAACCCACTAAATCACACTCCAATGCCAATCTATTTACAACCTACCAATTTACTTCACCTTATGTCTCACCCCCATTTCTTTTACACTGTAGACTTTTTAGGCAGGGTCCTCTTTCCTACTGTATTACATTATTGCTGTAAATAACTCATCACTTTGTGTACTTATATTATATGCATTACCCTTGTATGGAATATGTATTACTCTGTATAATTGTATAGTATGTACTACCCTTATGTTATTGTAAAGCGCCATGGAAGATGTTAATAATAACAACAATAAATAATATTAAGTGTAAGGCCTGCAATACCATTATGTTTCCTGAAGGAGGCCATACACAATGATATTACCAATCGATCTACGGAATTTACTGGTATTATTTACAACTGTAAAACAATTCCTCCCTATTTCTAATAGAATTAAACGATCATCTAGGTCTGATCTGGGCTTCAACTACCATACACGATATGATCATCATACAATAATGAATGCCGTATTCTAATATTGTAGCATAACTGTTGACTTGCAAAAGAAGTGTTGGGAGTTGTTTTCTACTGGCAAATTTTGACAGTCATTACACAGGAAATGAACAACAAAATTACAACAGGTAAGACTTCATCAACTTTTGTGCTTATATGCCACTGAGGTGGCATTCATTGATTATTACACCAAACACACCTTAACATTTGCTTCCTGTGGCATTCCATCTCCTTTAGCAAAGCTTGTTTGTCAGATTCCTTATCCTGCTCCTTAGCCAACTGCTCAAAATCCTTTCCAAAGAAAAAAAAAAAGTTATACCACAAGAACACAGGTTTTACATGTTTAGAGCTATAATGCCATGTTTTGTAATATCACAAAGGTATATAGCAAATTCCACAATTTGGCAAAGGCCTGTTAAGAAAAGGAGAAAGAAAAAAAGGAGAATAGATACATTTACAGAAAGGTGAAGGGTTGCAGATTTCTGATCAAGCCTAGGTTGTATTTCTTATTAATTTATTCTTTAACCTTAAACTGCTGTCAGATTTTTACTTTATATTTATCCATTGGACCATTTGTGGGGTATGTATTGAATGATGAACTGTATATAGAGAAATGATTTGCAGTCTTGGGGTGCAAAATAATTATCTCAGTATTTATTTTACATGTGATCCTCTTCCTCCTCCAGTACTGGGAGAAGCTGCATGGAGAGGTATTCTCCTTATATCTTTCCCCTACTTTCAAAGTCAGAATGGAAAGACATTCTTCCTCACATAGGAAGGAGTCTACTCCCACTGGATTTCAGTCTCAGAGTGTCAGAATCTTAGCTGCTTTGATTAGTATATTTTCAAAAAATGTGGAGACAGATTGATTTTCCCTGAAGGTCTCATATGTATATGCCAGTTAATATTTGCACAAAAACAAAGGTTTGAAAAAACAGCGTTTTTCTGACACAGAAATTTAAGAATTGGGAGATTGTATCAGATAAAAAATTGTGTGCAGCTGCATATCCCTCAACATTCACATTCAGATAGGTACGCTATTAAGGAATATTATGCCATACCTCCAGAAGCGACGGATGCAGATCAAAGAAACTTACCTTACTCGCAATCCACTGCAGCAGCAACAAGTCCCAACCACTTCCTGGTTCAGAGTAACTATAGCACACGCTATAGTTACACTGAACAGGAAGCGGTCAGGAATTTCCACTGCTGCTGTGGAGGATCACATGTAAGGTAAGTTTCTTTGTCCGTCGCTCCTGGGGAAATGATTGAAGAACAGAAGGTAAGGCATAGCTCCTTAACCTCCCGGTCTTCAAACAATTCAATACATACATAAAAGGAATAGTTCACTTTTGAGCAAACTATTCGTTTAAGAAAAGCATTTCCCAGAATTGTGCAAAGATTGGGTTCACTTCATTATTCGTCCCTGCAACTCTGTAACATGCTGTTTCTATAAATATAATGTTTAAAGATTAAAAGCAACAATGTGAAGCTTGTGACAAATTGAATCTGAACAAATATAAAATGTACATATTACATATATGATGTATGGCTTGGCATTGAAATAATTGCAGCCTGCAACATGCTTCTAATGTAAATACCAACCAGAATTTTTCCACAATATTGCTTAATTTACCAGTCTCCTGACACAGATTGCATCCATCTGCATACCTTTAATAGTTACAACATAGTGTATGTTGAATTGTACCTAAATGTTTGAACACATGGTAGATTCAAAGTTCAAAGACAATAATATATAGCACTAATATGAACAACGTTTGTACACACAACGATACAACAACAAAATGCTTGTTTTTACATCGTCACTGCAGGTCACGTTACAAATGAGGAATGTGGATTTCTTTTAACGAATGTAAAGACATTCACGAAGGCGTACAGACGTACTATTGAATTAACGTACATTGTGCTATGTTGCAGTTGAAATATGTGTTTATGAAAAGCAGCGCACATCTTATTTCACGTTACCATCTAGTGATAATCTGACGAGGTTGTACAAACATACGATCATCGGCAGAACAAATCCGCCAAGTTGATTTTTAAAAAAAGCCAAAAGTCATTAATCTTTGGTCTTACTTGGTCGGTGTAGCTTATTTTTCGCACAACTGACCATTCGTCTGCCAAATTGTGCAACAATGATCAACCATGAGTACGAAGATTAAGATGCTGACACTCTGGGAATGAGAGCTGACTGAAATCCAGGGGGAGTGGGCTCCTTCATATGAGGAAGTAAATAAAGCTTTGTGGTTGGAAGTATTTTTTTCTGTATGATATCGTGATGTACAAGCTTTAGGCTCACTGACTACAGTTTAGTGCACTGCTTAGCCTGTAGGAAATGGTAAAAGGCTTATTTTGCTTTGTTTTTATACCCTATCATTTGTGAATTGTAGATCTAAAAAAATGTTCAGTTCTTTATGCGAAATGATGAAACAGACTTTTGACACGGTGTCTAACAACAAATCTCTGTTAAAACGGGGCATTAGGGCTAGGCCACACTTAAGTGTTTGCGCATGCGATTTTTTAAAATGGTAATTGTGGGAAAGCAAGAATTCCTGCGATTTACAATTCGTATGCATTTCCGTATTGGTAACGCATGCGTTCACGTATGCACTTCCATAATGGAAAGCGGTAAAATCGCATGCGCAAAATGCATAAGGACAGCACAATCACATGCAATAACACACACGATTGCATGCGCGATTCAGGCGTGTTGCAGTGTGGCCTCAGCCTAACATTTTCCATTAGCAAAAATTTCCTGGTATAACATGGCATGAAATCAGTCAATCTATTACCCACCTAGTGCAGTAAGGTTCTCACCTGTATTCTTAACCTCAGGAGGCCAAACTTCTCCTTCACTTGAGCATTGAGTTCATTTAATGTCCTTACAGGTCCAGGGCATTCCCGAATGTCCTATCAAGAGTTCAGATATAATTTTAACAAACTATATACTAATACATACATACAGCATTCCATTGGCACCTTGATTTATCCTTCCATTATAACAGGGATGTCAACCTTGCGGAAAATACAACTGAGGATCGCACTCCAAAGTAATTTTCAATTTATTGTGAACCACACATCACAACGTTTCGGGGGGTTTACATGCCCCCTTAATGAAGAGGGCATGTAAACCCCCCGAAACGTTGTGTTACGTGTGATTCACAATAAATTGAAAATTATTTTGGAGTGCGACCCTCAGTTGTATTTTTCATTGGACTTTCTGGTTCCCAAGGGAGGACTATCCAAGGCACCTGCACCCACTGGTTGGGATAGAGTGCACATTCACCTTTTGTTTCCTGTTGGACGTCAACCTTGTGGCCTCCCGTTATTTTAAAAACTACAACTCCCAGCATATAGCATCCAGGAAATGCTGGTAGTTGTAGTTTTCTATGATCGGAAGGGCCATAAGTTGAAGACCCCTGCATTAGAAACCACATTTAATTATACCAGTCAGTTCCCTGGCCTAACACTAGGGGTCACTACTACACATAACCGGTCTCTCCCACCAGAACATCCTGACATGGCAGTGACCAAGCTAAACACTGATTCCCTTTCGTGTCTCCTGTTTCGACCCACGAGCCCCCGGTTCCTTCTACCTGTATCAGCGCTTTAATCTCTAGATCATATTTTACAATCTCCTGGTGACAGATACGGACGTGGACATCTTGCGACACGGCCATTACTAGACCCTCTTCTACGGTATGCGGAAGGGGACTGTGTGCAAAACGATAAACGCTTTTTTAAGCTTCCCACAAGGAACGCTAGCGCCACCTGCTGTAAAAAGTTAAATGGTTGCGCTGGTAGAATTCCACGTGTCTGGCTTTCATTAAAGGGCAAGTCCACGCCAAAAAACTGGACATATGTAAATCAGCCCCATTCCCCAACACCCACAATTACAAATGTTAGAAAACTTAAAGAATAGCCTGAAATGCCGTCCAATGTCCTGTTGCTTCTGCGTCCTGGTTCTTCCAGTTAGTAACTTCATTAAGTGCATGGTGAACAGCTGACATCAAAGACAATGGATTTAGGATAACTTCCTCCTCTGAGCATGCTCAAGCTCAGAACCAGCTCACTAAATTGCTAAACGGAGTGTGATCAATTTAGCCATTAACACACACCAACGATTAGTTTTTTGCGACCGCACAGGTTGTAATACCAGGGGGACGCCAGACGGAGTCTTAGGTCATGAACCTGTAGGTCAAAGTTGTGCATCAGTGCCACAGCCCCTCTAGTTACCATCCTGCAGATCAAATAAATGTATCAGCACCACCCCAACATGCTAAGCCCCAAGACACATAAGCCTTACTTATGATATATGTATGATGTACGCATGATATATACAAGCACGCACTGAAGATACTGAAGGACAGTAAGTGCAGGTGGGGGACTTGATTTGAAGCAGGCCAAGGCAAGCAGCATTGAACAGCGTATTGTGTGTGCCCTGGGGGGTGTTTTGGGCAGGGTGCTAGGCACCAGTAACAAATCTTGCACAGGGTGCTATTTATCCTAAAGCCGGTCCTGAGCAGACATAATATAATGATTTCAGAGGGCAATTAAGATATTTTTAACAATTGTATTTTTTGAAGAACGCACTCCTGTAGACTTTGCTCTTTCTTTATACGTTTATTAGTGACATGCGTGCACAACGTTTCGGGGTGTGTCCCCCTTCCTCAGGTGCATAACCACAACACATAACACATATCTCAACATACTTTAAAGTGGATATTTTTTATAAAATAATTTCCTTAGAGTCCATGCATAGCCTTCATATTTTAGAGGTGACTTTCATCTTGTGTTATTATTGGAGCAGTGACACCATGGTAATATTTTGTATAATTATACAGCTGAAGCATCTTATCTTTTGGCAACTATACAGTATTTTTTTTTTGTTTAAATAAATAAAAATAAATGTACCTTGGGCAAGGAGCATGAATTGAGTATTCCTTAACCCCCCAATAAGTTCCAGACTGGATATATGATTACTATTAAAAAGTTATGATTACTTATATGATTACTATTAAAAAAATGATACTTTAAGTGATCTAACCAGAGGTACCATTCCAGCACAATACTTACCTCTAAAAACTTATGGGTTATCTCACTATCCCCAAACCCTGCATGCATTTTACCATTACCTCTGCTATTTATTGTTCTATCATTAAAGGTCGAACTGCGTGTGACAATAGAACCCCTGTATATTATTTTGGAAAAGTGCAATAAATTAAATGTAATAAAATAACACATATGCATTTACACAATACATGCCTTTAGAACAGTTTTGTGAATTTCTGGATTTGCAAGTCTTAAATTGATGCAGCTTAGGAAAAATCGCATTATTGTATGCAAAATCCAAGTACACAAAACGTCTTTAAAATGTTTAAAGGTTAACGTAAGCCTCCAGACAGGATTGTCCCAATAGATAAAACACGTTAACAAAGATACAGTCTGTACCTCTTCTCCCCCTATGCTGTGGCTGTTGGTTGGTTTCTGAAATTAACCTGTGAGTACTAATGGCCAGCCTCTATTGTCCGCCTCTTTGTTTCAGTGGGAGTCTAAGTCTATGCAGTGCATTTCACATGTTCTCTAGTGCATAACTGATCAAAACAAGAAAGCTGCATCCTTGCTTCCTAGAATGTGACAAACAATGATATTTAGGCATAGAGACCTGCCTCTATTAGTCTATTAGTCGCAGATCTTGCCTCTCAGACACAGAACAGAGATTTAGCAGTGCTGAAAACACAGTGTTCAAGGGACACTATACTAAAAAATGGACTTTCCCTCATCTTAATCTATAATTGAATACATGTAAGTAGCACTTACTCTGATTTGTGTGTGCTGTTGCATGGCTTCAATGCAGCACACATTTTGTTTAGGAGCAGTATCCCTCCTCTTTCTTTTAACCACTCCCACTTCCATCCGACCTGACATTTTCCCCACAAACTAACTGTCAAGCCTGCACACAACATACAGCATTCCAACTGTCAAAACTCTGGCACCATTCCAGCCACAGTAAAACTACTCACAGCAAAATAGTTTTTTGAGAGCAAGGAACTTGATTGACAGCTGAAATATAAGAAGTTTTAGATTGGATATCTAAAGAAATAGGGGTCAGTTCATCAAAAAAATGATACAGTGGTGGTTGTGAAGAATTATCGTTTCCAGTTATGGTCAATTTAAAATAACCTATTTTTCGGTATGGATGCCCTTTTAGATTCTTCTCTACACATACTTTTACATTTCATACCAAAAACCAAGGTAATCTTTGCAAGTTAAGCAAGATTTAATTATCGTTAAAATGATCGTTAATTAACAATCTTTTTAGGGACCGTTAAAGGCACGGTATCACTAAAAAGCAATACAACGCCTTTATAAATATGTCCCTTTATCTTTTGCTAGGAACAGAATGTACAAAAAAATGAAATACACCGAAATATTGGTCGGTTGGGACGGAAAATCTGCTTGTGTGTACCCTGCCTAAAGCCTTGTACATACGTTCCTCATCTTTTCAGATGTTTTGTGGACTTTGAGTTTGTGGACTTTTGGCGGGCTGGAGAGGGGTTATTTACGCCACTGGGTTCAGTGGAATATATCCTTATAGTACTACATAGTTAAGAGGTTTTTATAAGACTATATACCACTGCACCCCCACATTGAAAGTCCTGTCACCATTAAAGGGCATGTCCACCCCCAAAACTATAATCCCCCCAACTACTGGCCCCATTATGTAGTGTAGTGTAATCCTTACCTCACATCCCAGCTCCATATGGTTCTCCTGTAGTCCCCCCCCAAAGTCCCAAAAACTGCCCACCAGGAGGATAGCAGAGTCCATATAGGACTCTGCCTCCTACCTGGCCTCTGGGAGAAGTTTGGCATGCGTACTGCAGCCCTTCTCCCCCTCCCTCTCCCTCCCTCTCCCGATTCCCTCCCCCTAGCTTTAAAAGCTTTAACTATAAGATTCCCCATGCCTGCCCAGCCCCAACCGCTATATTTATATGTTTATAAAGCTCCCCAAACTTTACTTACCTCTCCTCTTTCCTCCTCCAAAGTGAGCTGCCGGCAGCCGCGTCCGTGATTGGCTGCCGCTCAGCCAATCACAGACACGGCTGCTGGTCCCGCCCCTCTGCTTGCATTTTCCCGCAAGCAGAGGGCCGGGAGCGCGGCGGAGGAAAGAGGGGAGGTAAGTAGAGTTTGGGGGGCTTTCTGAACATATAAATAGAGCGGTTGGGGCTGGGCAGCCATGGGGAATCTTATATAAAAAAATTAAATTTAGGGTGGACATACCCTTTAACAATAAAGGATTTTAGTTACTTCCCTATAAAAAGCTATAGAACAGCACAAACCTGAACAGTTCGTCTTCAACCTGCCACTGCATTACTTTCCCCTGCCAGTGTCCAGAAAAGGAGAAAGGGGGTGAGAAGCAGCAGGAATAAGGAATCCATCTGTGCCAAGCGTAATACCTTGATTCATGGGACATCCACTTACCAGAAAAGTGAAAGGGGCAAGGGTAAGGACTCCACCTATTATGAGCGCAAAGTCGTGAGGCATGGGACATTCACTTAATGGTAAAGGAACTAGGAGGAAAGAGAAGGAGCTAGGGTAAGGACTCCACCTGTGCCCAGTGCGAAGCAAGGGAGATAGACTTAATGGAAAAGGAGAGAGGGGTGCAGAGAATGTTAGGAAAAGAAAAACACAGTATCCCATAAAAGTCCTTTGCACACTCTAATGCTTGTATAAAAATCCTTTATTGAAGGGGGACAGATAGACCTTACAAAAAAATCCATAAAAATACATATATATACAAAGTGTGTCTCTTTGTAGTTATGCCAGTATACTTACTTAGTCCTGCTCCAGTACGCTCCCCCCCTCTCCGTAGGTGACATGGCCAATAGGAAAATGCGCTCTGGAAGGAGCATGTCTTCCTATTGGTTGCATTGCGGAACCTGAAGAGGGGCTGGAGTAGTCTACACTACTTAGAGTCTGTGTTTATACGATAAGAAATTGGCAGGGGTAAAGACTCCTCCTATGCTAAGCATGAGCCCAGGTATCCGGCCCATCCCAGAAGTCGCGGGAGTCACGCACTTCAGTGAGACCAACCCAAACTCCCATGACCCAAACGTACCTGGAGTCTCCACCTCCAGAGCGCCTCCATTCCGGACCACTACGCCCCTTTCCTGCCACCTTCTCCCCACCCTGCCCAGAAGTCACATTAGACAGGGTGGGAGGTCTGGAAGCCCTAAGGCAAGGGACATTGACTTAACAGAAAAGGAGAGAGAAGGGGAAAGAAGGTTAGGACTCCTGTGCCAAACACAAATATCTAAAACTAGAAAGGAAAGTGTAAACTTTGATTTTGGCTTGAAATGCATTTTAGAAGGGAATGTGTGTATCTGTGCTGTAGAATTGTCCAATAATTTAGAATTTTTGTTTGCCTGACCAGAAATCCGATCGTACGACCCACAGATCATACTTTTAGGTCGGGCCACATAAAATCCTGTATAAAACCTTAAAACTAGCAAACCCTGCATTGCTACCATTAAGATAATTTGATATTTTAGCCTTAGTCTATTTTTACACTCACTTGTTTTAGAGACTCTGCACAGCCCTTTTACTTCTTAGCTTCTAACAAATTATGAATGATGTCATATTATGACTATAGTGTTGTCATGGTTATGTGTTTTCTGCACTGTAAAAAATACAACTACCAATAAAACTTTCAGGGAGATTCAATAAAAGTTCTTATAGTTTAAAATGGTACTAATTTTGCCCCAACCAATCAGATCTTATTTAACATTTGTAAGCTTACATCTGATTGATTGGGGCAAAATTAGCACCGTTTTAAAGGGTATGTCCACCGTTATTTTAACTTTTATGTTTCCAGTTTAACTGAAGGACAGGAGGTAAATGCGATATGTCTTACCTCCTGTCCTTCAGTAAAACTTACAGGAGACCAGAAGAAACTTACCCCGTAACGATCCAGCGCTGCTGACAGCCTCCGACTACACTGACATTCCCCGACGGATCCACAGTCCTTTGCATTGTGTGCGCGTGCGCACACAGTGCATAGGAGCGTGGACGCGGCGGAGACTGTCAGTGAGGCCGGCGCTGGAGCGATACGCGGGTAAGTTTCTTCTTGTAAGTTTTACTGAAGGACAGGAGGTAAGACATATCGCATTTACCTCCTGTCCTTCAGTTAAACTGGAAACATAAAAGTTAAAATAACGGTGGACATACCCTTTAACCGTTAAGAACTTTCATTGAATAACCCTGTTTTTTTTACAAACAAAAAGCCACCAATCACAACTAGTATGACAATATCTCAAATAAAAAGGGATATAAATTAAATAGTGATGCAAAATTTGCTATAATTATGGAATACTAGAATGTGGGGTATTTCACATTGGGGCAAGATTATTTGACCTCTATTAAATGTAATTTGCAGGAAAATGAATGAAGGACCTGATGCAATAAAAGGTTGAAAAGTTTGCCAGTGCTACTTATTTGCAGCAACCAATCAGATGTTCACTATTTACTAGCCATGCAGTTAGAGATTTGTGGAAAAAATGGGTTGTTCTGAATGGTTGTTATGAATTGTTTGAATTCATGTGAGGAACAGCCATAGTATGCCACATTTGAAAAATGTTAGTTTATAAAATGTCTTCATTGAAATGGGATCATTGCATAGTGAAAGGATTTAGGAACAAAAGTGATATACGGTGTAAATTACCAGAGTGGGGCCACTGAGTGCTGAGGTGTGTAATGAGTAAAATCCAGGACATCTCAGCGGGGCGGAGCTGCAGATGACATGTTCCTGGAGGAGGAAACCAGCAAGTTTCTAGCAAAAAAGGAAGGCTCTGGGAGGAGAGATGAAAAATGTTTTAGCCAACTTTAGTTTTAAAACAACAGCTTGCTAATAACCTAAAGTTTTTTTTATGGTGTACTTATCCTTTAAAGTAGTCCAAGGCTAAGAGGCTTAAAGGGGAACTGTTGTCTCCAAACAAGTTTATTTTATTTTAAATGAAAGGCCAGGTTCATACCTTTAAAACGAGCCATCAACCACCTCTCTACGTGCTACACAGCCCAAAATATGAAGAAATTACTGATCAGAAAGTTTGAGGGTGGGAGGTTCTGAATCTGCTGTCAGAAATACTATTTCCTCCTCTAATCTGCGGTTGGCACATGCTCAGTGCATGACTGAAGGGTAGGGGGGGGGGAGAACAGCACAGCCCACAGCCCTGCTTTTTTTAATGCCTCCCACTTGCTGGCCCTTCCCAATCATGGGCCGTGTCCCCTCCCCTTGCAGCCCCCTGTGGCCTCTCCCACTCATGGCCTCTGTGGCTCCGCACACTCGCGGGTCCTGTGGCCTGCAAGTGGGAGGGGCCTGCAAGTGGAAGGGGCCCGGAGCCATGAGTGGGAGGGGCCCCAGAGCAAACAGTGGGAGGGGCCTCAGGGCCCACAGTGGGGGAGGCCCCGGAGCCATGAGTGGGAGGACCCCAGAGCCATGAGTGGGATGGGCCCCAGAGCCATGAGTGGGAGGGGCCCCAGAGCCTATGAGTGGGAGGGGCCCCAGAGCCCATGAGTGGGAGGGGCCACGGGAGGCTGCAAGGGAAAGGCCCAAGGGGCTGCAAGGGGAGGGGCCATGGGGGCCCACGAGGAGGAGGAAACACGGAAGAGGGACTGTCACGTGGTTTCAGTGCAGGAAGCAGGAAGTGCAGGGGATCTGGTGATGCTGCAACCATATCACACATATAAATGTAAATATCTTCAAAACTATGTAAAATAAATAATGAAAGTAAATTGCAAAAATCCTCAGGAAAGCAATTCCTGTCAATTTACCTAAAGTCGTTTTTGGACCACAGTTACCCTTTAAGGTGAAGATGTGGAGAGGATGGCTCAAAAGTAGCATGTGTGAAGTAGGCTAATCCCTTGAGCGCACATTGGACCAACATCTTTAATACAAGGAAGGGGGAATTAAGTATCAAAAAAAGGTTGGACTAGATGAACATATCTCTTTATACAATCTCCAATAATATGTAACAATGTATTTATGCCTTTTATTATAATTTTTTTGTAATATTTTCAGGCAGTCATTATCTTCAAATACTTTTTACACTGTTAATACATTTGTTTGCTTAATCGAAAATTGCAAACTAGACAATTAGCGATTTATTATGCAGTATGCCCTATAAAACTTTGTCAAAATGTTGTCAGAGGACAGATAAAAAAGACAACACTTCAATGTCTAGGATAAGGGGACTGAGCCCCAAATGCATTAGATGTGTGGGTTTGGCTTGCTCCTAGTTCGCCTAACTTTTATGAGACTAAATAAAGCTTCTTTTGCTTGTATCCAGAGTGTTGCCTACCTTGTTTCCTTCACCGTAAGCCTTGTTCAACCTTTAGAATATAAATATATAAAATGTTATGTTTATGGCGATTGGCTTTGGTTTCAGCCCCATCCAGTGGTTATAATAAGGATTACATCTAACAAGCCATTTTAAGCATTATAAAGCTATTGATAGACATAATTTAAGTATCTCAAAAATTAGAGGCAAACTAAAACCTAATAATGATACATTTACATTATTAAGGAGGAATAGAGGAATTACTGTATAGAATAAATTCTCTTCACTTATTTTTAATTGCGGATTTGGTAGAAAACCTAAAATTTATACTTACGTAATTTTCTTTTCCTTGTTGAACCACGGTCGTGACCACGGTCACCTTGGCCACCATGGGAGAACGGCTATGACTGCAGCTTCTTCGTCTTGAATCTTCCGAAGCACCTTCAGTATTAGTGCAATGGGGGGAAACACAACGGGGGGAAACACATGAGAGGTGATGATTCCAGGTTACAGAGAAGGCATCTGTTTTGAGGGTTTCCAAATCCCAAAACCTCGAGTAGTATACCCTCACTTGATGGTTTGATTTAGAAGCCATCAGGTCTATAAGAGGGCGACCCCATTTGCTGCAGATGTACCTGAATACCTGCGAGTGAAGGTGCCATTCTGCTGGATTCAAATCGACCGAGGAAGTCTGCTTTCTGGTTCCGTGTTCCCGGAATATGGAGGGTTTCTGCGAATAGGAGTATTTCCTCTGTTATCTCCCAAAGGGATCGACTGCGAGTCCCACCCTGTTTTTTGATATAGGTTACCCCCGTTGTGTTGTACGACTGTATCATAATGGATTTCCCTTTGATCAGGGGCTGAAAATGAGTCAGATCCTCCAGAACTGCCATCATCTCCCTGGCATTCCAATGTCTTGATGATGATTTCTTTGTCCATACTCCCTGTGAGACTAGTTTGCCAAAAGTCACACCCCAACCCCGAGGGCTGGCATCCGTTGTTAAAACTTCCCAATGGGGAGTCAGAAGTGAAATTGGTTTGAAGTTGTTCAAGCACTCCAGGTTTTGTATGACTGACTGAGAGAAAAATGAGCTGGTTCGGTCCATTGCTCGGAATATATTATTTTATGAAGAGTATCTGTAGGTTACTGATGTGTAATATAGCCCAACAGACACAAACTATGGTCGAAGTGAGCTTTCTGAGCATTTGCTGACATAGCCAGGCTGTAGTGATTTGGAACTGGATACATTTTGTTGTTGTTGAAATGATGTTTGTTAGGCGGTCTGGAGAGAGAGCTATGGACATGTTGCATGTCGCATGAATACGGTTGGACAGGATTACTGCTCATTGATTATCCAACCGTGACTTTGTAGCATGTGAATGGTTACTGAGATGTGGTGAATTAGCAGATGTTTGCTTTTTGCTTTGATTAGAATATCGTCCAAGTATGCGAATATTTGGATGCCCATCGTTCTCAGTTTTGCTATTAGGGGAATCAATACCTTTGAAAACACCCTTGGGGCGGTGGCTAGCCAAATGGAAGTTCCTTGTATTGAAGATGAAGACCCAGAATGTAAAAACGTAAGAACTTCCTGCACATGATGTTGATGGGAATATGAGGATATGCATCGTGTATATCTATCTTTGCTAGCCAATCCCCTTGTTGAATTTCAGCAGTTATGGTTCGGATGGACTCCATTTTGAACTGCTGTATTTGAAGAAATTTGTTTAGGAATTTCAGGTTCAATATTGGTCTGAGATCTCCTGATTTCTTTTTCTTTAGAAATAGGTGGGAAAAGATTCCCATCTTCCGTTGGGATCGAGGAACTTCTTCTATAATTTGGTTGGCTTTAAGTCGCTTGAGGTAATTTGGATGGAGGGGATATAAAGAATCTGTTCCCTTTGGGGAGACACATGAATTCTGGGCTTTACCCCGATTTGACAATCTTGAGGACCCAGTTGTCTTGAGTACATCGAGCCCAGACCTCTGAGAATAGGGAGATCCTGCCCCCTATACACAGTGGTTGGACTTCTGTACCATCATAAAGGTCTTGATCTCTGCTGGGGACCTTTCCCACAAAAGGTTTCTGGGATTGGTTGGACTCCCAGATTTTGGAATTGTAGATCTGACCTGGTCTATCCTGCTTTTCGTCTTTAAACGAAAGTTGTGCTGATGTTGTGGTCCCCTGAAATTGAGTCTGGGCTGTGGAAGGCTCTTTTTGGCTCTTCTCTATGAGTTCCTCGAGTTTGGTCGCAAAAAGCTGATCACCCTCAAATGGAATAGTGGTGAGGCCCTGTTTGGAGTGGATGTCTGCCCTCCATTTCTTATCCATAATGGTGCCCCTTGCACATGGCACAACTCATAATGTTGGCTGATAGTTTAATGGAATCGACCGAGGCTTCAGCGATAAAGTTTTGGATGTTTTGATGTCTGAGATGTAACTTGCTAATTCATCTCTGGACCCCCATTCTAATGGCCTATTCCAGATCATCTAACCAAAATGGTTGGCCCTGGTGAAACTGGTTTTGCCACTGCGGGTCTGATATAATGTGAATCCTTCAATGCTACCGCTCCTTCAGTGGCTAAAGCGGTCTTTCTCTTGGCCTTGATGATAGATGTGTCTACTCTAGGACACTCATCCCATAACTTGGATTCTTCTTGTGGTATCGGATAAGTCTTTTGGAACCCTTGAGAGAGGGAAAATTTTCTATCCGGGCGCATACATTCTTTGTTAATTATTTCCTTAATGTATTCATGCACATGAAACTTCTGTTCATTTCGGTCTTCTTTGAGCAAACATGAGGTCTGTTTTGGCTGGAGGAGGAGACTCGGATATTCTCAATGTTCTTTTCGTTTTACAGATTAAGTGGTTCAAAGTGCCAGGGGTTAAGCTGATTTCGGGTTCCCCTTGATCTTTATCTGTTTTGCTTAGTGGTCCTGGTAATTCCCCAGGCTCTAGATTTTCATGTCTTGTCTCTGGGTATGCCAGAGGTACGGTCATTGGATTTGGTGTCTGAGGCTTCACCATGGCCGCTACCTGACTCATGATTTTCTCAGAGAAACTGGATAAAGAAGTGTCCATCATTGATTTTACTGAAGACAACAACTGTTCCTTGAACTGCGTGTTACTGGTTCTTGCTTCAGTACATTCAGGGCAGAGCTTTTTCCCCCATATTGCAGGCTGATCATATATGGAGCATTCATCCTTGGAGCTCTTGTGGCGATAATAGTGTGTTCATCTTAATCTCTGTGTCTAGATGATGATCTGATGAAACAAATATAAGTCATAGTTAAGAATCGAATTTGAATATGCATGTAATTGCCTTTGCCTCTCTTGAGTGGTGCTCACCCCTTGAAGGGTCTATGATCAGTCATGGCACCTGAAACAAATGTATGTGGATAATAGCACTTATAGACCACAAATAAAGCTCTGCTGACAGTTGCTCACAGTTAGCAGGCAGCAATCAGGTAACCCACAGCACTTTCTACTCCTCCCGGTCGCACAGATACAGCAGTCAGAGAAAACTGTGAAATTCGAGCTATTTGAAATGGCGCACCAAAATGACGTCACACGTGACATTCGAGGAGATACTTTCCAAAAATAAAGAATAAAACGGAAGAATATAGAACATGGCTCTTCAAGCCAAATTAATAATAATAATAATAATAATCAGAGCAGCAACTAGAGATGGGATCCAGGTTCGACCCCTCAGTTCCGAAACCTGAAAGATCTGTCCCAATCCGGATGGATCCTCCGGATTACGGGACTTCGGAAGACATTATCGATAATTTACGAATGTACGGGGCTATTTTCAATAATTTTCGAAAATAGCCTCGATCGTTCGAAATCTGTCAAAAATACAATCGGAGACAATTTTCGAGTTTCCGATCGCATTTTCAAAAATCAATCATTCAAGGCTATTTTCGATAATTTTCTAAAATAGCCTCAAACATTTGAAAAGCTTCGAAAATACGATCAGAAGCTTGAAAATGGTCTCAGATCGTATTTTCAATACCGTATATACTCGAGTATAAACCGTCCCGAGTATAAACTGAGGTACCTATTTTTACCAGAAAAAAACATTTAAAGTGATTGACTCGAGTATAAGTCGAGGGTAGAACTTATGACCCCTCACCCTTCCCCCCAGTTCAGTGTGCACCTTTTGTGGCAGCTTCCCTGTAGCAGCCTCCCTGTTCCAGCTTTCCTGTTCAGCTTCCTGTTGCAGCTTTCCTGTTCCAGCTTTCCGTTCCAGCTTCCCTTTTCCAGCTTTTCTGTTCCAGCTTCCCTGTTCCAGCTTCCTTTTCCAGCTTTCCTGTTCAGCTTCCGCAGTACAATCAGGCAGCCGCTCGCTCCACGCTCCCTATACTGAAGCGCGGCTGACGTCACTACTCGGCAGTGACGTCAGCCGGCGCGCCAGAATAGGGAGCGTGGGAGCGAGCGGCTGCCTGGAATGTACTGCGGAAGCTTCTGGATTTCATTTGTAAGGTAACTGACTCGAGTTAAACCGAGTTTGGTTTTTCAGGCTGATTTTACCAGCCTGAAAAACGTCGTTTATACACTCGAGTATATACAGTAATTTCGAATGTTCAAGGCTATTTTCGAAAATTGTGGAAAATTCGTTCGGTTCGGATTTTCGTACTTCTGGATTTTCCCGAGATCCTGGAGTCTGAAAACAGAACGAAACTAGTGAGTTTCGTCCATCTCTAGTAGTAGTAACCACTCATGGTGTTTGGTGTGTTTAGCAGTGGAAGTCTACTTAAGTATTTGCACCTGTTTTTTGCTGTGCAAATCCATGCAATCCTGCAAGCAGGAGGTGAAAATTGTTTTAAAAGATTACATTAGGTATTAACTAACCTACTGGTTATATAATAAAACAAAACATTTAATTCCTGGTCATCAGGATGCCACTTTCATACTTAAATATACTATTTGAAATGAGAAACCATTTTTAAGGTTAATTTTTAAATAGACCAAGATCTGCACATCACTGGTTAAGGAGAAGTAACGTTTGAAAATGTATTCTCTGTGTATTGTTGTATGTTAACTCTTATTTCTATTAACAGCAACAATTTTGTCGTCATTGACTTGTGGGAAAGGGTAGACATCTTCCATGCTGTTATCCTGACTTGTCATTTTTAAATGAAGCAAGCCTTCATATATGGCTTAATAGAATGCACATGAAATAATAACATGTATCCATTAAAGTATTTTGTCAGCTACCTCTGCAAATGGTTTACAACTTAAGCTGCATTAAAGTAAATGTAGTTTAAAATACAAAACAAAACTCTTATGTGTTTAATATCTTGGTTGTTAGGAATAGTGCTTTATTGGAGACTATTGGCAAGATATACTTTTAGATTTGCAAAGAATTTACCAAAATCTTTTAAAATATGCAACTAATTTCTTCTTGCACAAAATGTTGATGTTATCTAATTACCCCATCACTAAATCAAATCCTATCAGTGTGTCCTTGATAGTAGGAGTAGGTTAGGGTGCCCACAAGGACAAACTACACACTCTTTCTGTATATATACAGTATTTATGTAGATTGGTAGTAACATGCTTTTGTCCAATGCAAATTTTTTAAAGGAAATGTCTATGAAGTAAGAAAGAGCACACTTCTATGTCACATATAAAAGCATACAGTTCCACAATTAAAACCCCTCTAAAGTAATGTGCTATTCATATCCCTGACCAGCACAGAACACAGTAACCAAGGTAAATGTTAGCTCGGTTTTTAAATCCAATACAAAAAATACAGGTTTATTTTAGCAATTCACCAATAAATGAGAACAAGATTAAAAAAGTTTCATTAGGCTTCTTCTAAAAGTTCCCTTTATGAATTTTATACAAATATAAACCCTATTTCAGTTACATGCTTGGTCTACCAACCAAGTACTCTTTATCCAAAAGTATTCTTTCCGATCCTTAATGGGTTTGTGTGGCTTTAAGACTAAAAGATGTACTTTTGCTTCTCAGTTAATAGGCTCTATGGGCAACAAAATGTGCAATGGTTTGTCTGCGCTAACAGCTAACATCTGATTCGTCTCTGTAGATTAAAGCCCCCACCCCACACACAAAATCCATTCTAGTCCAAAAGGACCTACCAAAATGTATTTAATATTGGTTAGCGCGACTTTAACTCCCTCTTTTTAACCGGCGCTCCCTATTTAAAGAAGAACTGTGGTCTACAAACAAGTTGATTTTAAATGAAAGTTCATACCTTTAAAATGAACCATCAACCACCTATCTACGTGCAGCACAGCCCAAGATATGAAGAAATCACTAATCAGAAAGTTAGGGGGTGGAAGGTTCTGAATCTGCGGTCAGAAATACTAGTTCCTCCTTCTAATCTGTGGTTAGCACATGCTCAGTGCAGGAGAAAGCAGAAGAAACATGGAAGAGATTGAGTTACAATAACTGAAGCGGAGGAGGGGGGATAACAGCACAGCCCACAGCAAGGTAGTGTGTAAGTTGTGTAAGTTTTTTTGTCTTTTTTTTTTAATGGAAGAGGAGGAGACACTGGATTGTCAAATGGTTTCAGGAAATGCAGGGGATCTGGTGATGCTGCTACCATATCACACATAAAAATTTAAATATCTTTAAAAGTATGTAAAAAAAATAATGAAAGTAAATTGCAAAAATATTTAAGTAAAGGATATTCTGTCAATTTACCTAAAGTCATTTTTGGACCATGGTTACCCTTTAAGAACATGTTTTGCTCTACTTTTAGCACAAGATTTTAATGCAGCGTGAACCTCGAAGAGCTTGGAACTGCGAGCACAACAGATTCTCCTTGTAGAAGCAGAATTGAACAAGGTAAGTGTTTTGGGCAGTCTTTTACCTAAGCCCAAGTTTTTATATTGGGGTGGACATGCCAATAAAGGGAAAGTTCAATAAAAGTTTTTTATTTAACAGGTGCAGTTTATTATTATCTCACAGTTTCAAAATTCAAGAAGTATTACAAGGGAAGGCTAAGAATGTTTACATATATGTAGTTATCTTGGGTGTTACATTGGGGACATAAAAGCTGACGCTCCTTACCTAACTGTGCTCTCGCAATGCATTAATTGCCACAGTGATAACTGTATTGCGGGAGGGCGGTTGGGTACAGAACAACACTGTGCGATATTAGAACACCGTTAGTCTTCTATGCTTCTATGCCTATCTGAAAGAGTACTGTATTACCAGTAATGAAATGTTTCTGTTTTTATACCCACAAACTTTTCTGTAGAACAGAACAACCTCCAACCATCAATGGTAAAAACTTACACAATATATTTCATTTATGTGAAATAAGCTTCTAGATATATTGAATAAATATGTTTCAGATTATTTTAAAGGTGCCCTACATATATTTATATATCATTTTATATAAAAGTGCCTGTAAAATCTCTAATTATATAGAATAAAGTAGCTTCTATCCCTGCCTCCCATTGTGTAGTACAAAATATGTACCTAAATTAATTACCTTCTCACAAATGCATTGTAGAGCCTGGATGCACCCAGGAGAGGGACGCAACTGAACAGCTTGTCTAATCTGCCTGCATAGATTATGCTATCTGCTATCTAAGATCCTACCCCTGCTTTACACAGAACCCCCCTCCTGTTTCTTATACATTCCATACCAGTTTTAGGGTGGGGTCCCACTAGCGTGATTTGGAGCATGTCTTGCACTCCAATTACTGATGCAATGCTATCGAAGTGGTAACTTCGGAACGGATGCATGACTTTTTGTGTGTATCACGTGTCCTAATAACATGAGATAGGTACAGCGCAGTGCACATAGAATATCATGAACAGCAGTGCATTGAAAAAATCCTGCATGGGCTGCTTTGCATGATAGTGGGACCTAACCCTAAAAGCTTCAAAGGGGTACATTATCCACCATATATTTGCTATAATCTGATATATCTGCGATTTGTCCAAGCAAAATAATGCCATCCTCTTTATAGTACCAATAGTATTATTTGTCCCAGAGTTTATTCAGTCGGGATCTGACCAAGTATGACCCACCAGTAAAAATGACTGTAAGAAACATTATAAGCAAGTATAATGCTTCCAGGGGAGAATGCCGTTTTCAAAAAAAAAAAGGAAGCTCACTAACCAGGATTTCCAGATCACCTGCTGATTGTAGGACACTCTTAAAGGGGAAGTTCAGTGCAAATACATGTAGTTTTCAGGAAAAAAGAGCAGTATTTTTTCATCCCTATGACCGTAATCTGCCAATTCAGCATTTTGTCTGTGTATAAATAAATGCAACCGAAATACTGACTTCCTGTTTGCAGGACCCCTAGTAGAGACCGTTACGGTCTTTATTAGGGGCCCTTGACCCAGCGCCTGGGTTGATTCAGTTGCCCTTGACCCATCCAACATCCAATCAGTAGAAATTACTGTTAGGAATATTCCAAGGATGTGGTGCATCCCGGGAAGAAGAAGGACCGTTAGAACCTAAAATGTCAGCACACTAAGGTCCACAGCAGGGAACAGCAAAGGGTATGAAATCAATGGATTTTTTAAAATGGAAGAGTAGATGTAGAATAACTAAGTATGTACTACACAAACTAACAATTTAACAAATATTGATAATTTCCACTGAACTGTCCCTTTAAAAGGACAATTATACTTACCGTACCTCCTATTTGCTCCTCTTCTTATATCCATGCTTTCTACCAGGGTAGAAATCGCTAGGTCCTCACCCCTGGGCTGTTCGCATTTACACTGTTAAACTTACACAGCGCTGCTCCAGTAAGCTCTGCCCCCCCTCCTCTCCGTCCGCGACGAGGCCAATAGCTAATTTACTAAGGCTAACAAATTGAATAGTAATACTGAAAATATGTAGAATAGCTAGCTAATTACTTGTAATCAAAGTTTCACACAGGTAATTTTTTATAACTCAACTTCCCCTTTAATTTCTAATGTACATTTATTTTAATGCAGAATAGGCCAGTAAATATGCTGCAGGCACAACAATATAAGCTAAGCAGGCATAAACATTCTTTCTGATTGGCTTTTTCAGATATATATGACAATCGTAATGTAATAAAATACAAGGTAAATGATGCTGTAAAAATTTGGCTAAATGCATAAAAACGACCAAGTGCCCATCCATTAAACAACTGGCCGGTACAAAATTGTGCATTGCAGGTGTTCTTATTATAATTATTAGGACATAAATGAGTCATACTTTTGTGAAGAGACAAACAACTTTATTAAATAATGCAAACAGAAGAAAGGTAACGGACAGAATAGGCAATGTGGAAATGACAATGTATTTTACAGTATTCTCATAGCTGTTGTGTTATAGTCTCTGACATCTTCTCCAATGAAAACTGAATTGCATCCTTAGTTTCTGGTTTCATTTATTACATGGGCAGAACATCATCATACTTAACATTAACAAAACTTTATACTGACTGTGCATGCACATTGCAATTGCATCCTTTTAATGTACAGAGCATGTATCAAATATAGTGACTATCCCCCCGGCAGCATACAGTTTCATAAAATCCAGAATTCAGAAGTATTTATACCCTGGTTGTCCAACTTATATTACAGTGGTGAAATACCAAAGCATAGTTCTCTGGTGCAGTAGAGGAGTGAAATCCCTTTAAAACTGAAATCTGCACATGGAGCTGATGCAGTTCTGACCATATAAAACTGGTAGGCTTTTAACAAAAAAAAATGAGTTGCTAGTGTAATACACTTTTAGTGAGTTTATGGCTGGTAACCGAACAAATACACAGCTAGTAAAGGAATGACAGAATGAGATCATTGTAAATCATTTAGCATACCACTGCTTATTCCCTGAATTTAAAAAAGGAAAAAAATGTTACAAAATGATTTTAAAAAGCAGCAGTTTTTATTTGTTTTGGATTAACATACTAGGACAAGTAGAAGTATGAATCGATTAACTAGTTTGACTATGTACTTCTTATAGTCTAAAGTGCCTTTGCTGAAAGACTAAGTGCAAAGTTATTAATGGTTACTGACAAAAAGGGGTTGTCAACTCATACTGATCGCCAAGATAACCATAGCAGCAATAAGCCAAGGCATGCAAGATCAGAGTGATATCTTTTTGTTGGTTACAGTTGTGTAAACCAGACTCCATGTCATCAAATGGATTTCAAACTAAATATTAAACTACAGTACAGAGGATAATTAGCAATTGAAATACTAGCAAAGGGCTTATATTTTCAATGGCATGAAGCTGGTTTGTGGAATAGTAATAAATTTTTTTTAAAATGCAAACACTGAGCTCATGGTGGTCACTTTGGTTGATAATGGTTCAGATGGTGGCTAATAAAACAAACTTCAGGTTAGCCAATTTATACATAGTACCAAACAACAGATATCAGTTCTCCACAGCTTGGCTTAACAAAAATCTTGACTAGTGAGAATATTTATTTCAGACAGGACAGTGATAGTAGACATTAACACTGAACACCTAGCAATGGTGTGCGTTTTGTAAGAAATCTTTAGTCAGCAAAAATCTGGTTCGAAACAGTTTGATTTTTATATTTGTGCTTCTCTTCTACATATGTCCGCCATGTTTTAAAATAAATTTTAATACTATGGCTAGTCGCATGCACACTGCAAACACACAAATTAATGTTCCTTTATTTTACTTTTCCTAAAACTTTTCTGCTTCTTGTGTTCTATGTGAAACGAAAATCACAAATAAGATCAATTGCCACTTAAAATGAGGCACCAGTAAGGATGTCTTTACAGAACTCTTTTTCTCCTATCATACACAGTATAACATTTTTCCTGAATGGTCCAAAGAACAGGGTCTTTTAGAAACTCCTATTCTGTTCTAAATGTACAAGTAAGGCACACTTATAAAAGTCACATCACACAAACATCAGGTTAACAGTGTGACTCAGAACACACTGATTACAGATAAACAAAATGGTTTAGTAATGTCCTTTTTACAATACAAACTCTACTTTAATCTTAAACCAAAAAGCATGCTGGAAAGTTATTAACACTGGAGTAATTAGAATGGCTAATTACCACTGGTATTTGCTTGTAAGTACTAGTTAGTTCTCAGCATAGAGCACATGATGGTCCAAGGGAAACATTTTGTTCCAACACTACATCCAACCTGTAATCTCCCTAAATAAGTTTTGATCACTTTAGTTATGCTTTAATTCAGCAGACACATGCTATATCTTCTCCAGAAAAAATGTTTGTGCACACATTAACCTGTTTTATTACTTATTATTGTATTTTTACACTTAATGCCAGTGTAAAGACCTACAGCAGTATTCCACCATTCTCAATAGTTTTATAACCCAGCATTTCTATGCCTTTGTATGATGTGCCCCAGAAAGAGATAACATTCACTGTACACTTAATCAACATTCAAAGCTAAAAAAATGACCAGGGTTTCCGATTTAGGCATTAGCCCCAGGTTAAAACAACTTTGTTTTCCCATATACATTTAAAATAATTTTTATTAAATACATATACATTTTGTGGTTGTACTTTTGAGAGAAATAAGTTACATAAAAACCGAGCAGATAGCAGTCTTTTTATAGTTATGTCTACACTGTTTTTTTTTACCTTTTGTTCATACCACAGAGTCTCCTGATTAAATTGTAAAGCTGCACAGCTTTCCTATGTCATTGACTCATGGTGAAAGAGTTGTAAGGTGTCTCTAATTAGACTATGACCTAACACAATGTACCATACCATGATTGGGAAAGGTTTTTAAGGTATTTTGATACAAAACAAAAACATAAAAGATTTGTTTTTATGTTCCTTTCCATGTTCTCTTACTCTAACCATAGCTCCCCAACTCTGGGATGAGGCCTGCTTTCACCCCACCAACTCTACCTGGCAACACCCTGGGGGATTAAAAAGTTGAAGTTAAAAAGAAAAGCGGTCTAAAATATTGCCAGAATCCACAAAACAAAATTAACCGTTACATTTAAAGAGGGTACAATTATATAAAGGCAACCTTTACAGTAGTGCATTCCCCTCTTATCAAAATAGGTAGAATGCAAAAAGATGTATGGGATCTGAAAGCTTTTAAAAAATACGTATAACTAGCTTCTGAAAAAGGTCCAAAAAAACTAAAGACTGACACTTTTAGACCTAAAGAGCTGAATGCAAGCTGCCTAACCGTGCCCCTGTTGATGAGGTCAAATGGAAAATCATGGATCAGTTCAAACCTGAGGATTAGCGCCCTTCTGTGTTACTGCCAGCTAAAATTATTTTCTATCAAGTACTGCTGCAGTAATTCAGAATTAGCAGCAGAGAGAATATGATACATGTAAATATATATAACTATGCAGATAAAACAAAATAAAGTTTATTTTCCAAAGTGCTTTTCTAAAATACACAAATATAAAATATAAAGTGTCAGTTTGAATAAAGGGGAACGTATACCACTGATCTCCTGCAGCCTGCAATTCAGGTTTCTTAAAGGCAGCTCAATATTTAAAACAGTTAATGAAACTGAGAGAGGAAGAGAGAAACGATTTGTTTGCTACTGTACAGAGGAACACAAGAAGTGTGCGCTACGGTTTACATAAAAAGGCCAACGCTGAGACTTTTGTTATTTACAATTAATCTGGTTATGAATTGTCAATCTAAACCCTCTTTTAACTATTAGACAACTACACACTAAAAACAACTTTTAAGGGTATTGCCACTGCAAAAATGTACTGACGCTTTTTCACCTCAATTGAAAATTGGGAGGTAAAGGAGCTATGTCTTACCTCACGTTCTTCAATTAATCAAACAGGAGCCAGGAGGAAAACCTTTAAATTTACCCGCATTTGCACTTCTCTGCTGCTTCTTCTGACAGGTGTCGGCTACATCCACGCTCCCTTGTACTATATGCGCATGCGTACTGAAAAATTTGAGAAATAGCTTCTTTACCTCCTGTTATTCAATTAAAGTGAAAAAAGGGCAAGTACACTTTTTCAGTAGAGATACCCTTTAAAATAGCTGCTTACTCATCTAATAAAGTTCATAAAAACTTCTACTGACCAAAAGCATAATCAGATAATGCATCATTCCTCTCCTCTTTAACCCGTCCTCCTTTGCAGTAAGCCTAACTTCACACCTAAACTTTATTTCTGACTTCTCCTTTACGTTAGAAATCCCAAGAAATGGGTTAATGGAGTGCCTAGTAAGATGCCATGCTGGTATAATAAAGACAAATAGGAATATAATGCAATATCATTTGTATTAAGCCATGAAATGATTGCAACTCTCCACTCACTTCAACATCCAAGAAGTCCAGCCGTTGATTTAGTGCAAAGAGTGCATATTTATTATAACATTTAAGAGTACAAATAATGCCTTATTTCTACTCTTAAATGTTATAGTAAATATGCACTCTTTGCACTAAATCAATGACTGGACCTCTTGGATTCTTGGATGTTGAAATATTGGACACAATTTGGTTTTGGCAGTTGGACCATTACAAGAGAGCGCCAGAGCTACAACAGGGCATTTCATGTACCATACTTGACTTTTGATCTCTCCACTCAATGCCATGTTGGGTAGAGACTGTGTAGTTAAAAAGTTCATGCAACAGCATGCTCTGCACTAAAGTGAAAATGGTGTAAATGTAAAGGTGAAAATGCATATGTTCTATTGTCTCTATACTACCCCTACTACAGGGAAATACAAAGAAGCTAATAGGAGAGCTTCCTCCCTTTCCCTGAGTAACTGAGCATATCTGTTATCACCGGTATCAGGGGACAAATTTGGAATTGATAGAAGGGGTTACCAGATAAATGCTTAGCTGACTTGCCATGTATTTCTGTAGTAAGGATTTACTAAGGAAGTAATTGGTATGTATTTTTATTAGGGCTAAATATCAGGAATTATAGGTTTTAGCCAAAACTTTTCCTTGCACTTTTTTGTATTCACCCCTAATCATACTAAAGATTTGGCAGACTTAATGTCTGATTAAGCCAATACAATACTGTTGTAGAAGTAATATTAATTCAGCCTTCTCTAAAGTGCACTATTAATAGTCAGTCAATAATTAAGTTGCTTAATGCATGTCAACATTTTAATCTGACTGCAGTCTGGCAGAGCCAACAGGTCAGATCATTAATGTAAAAAATGAATTCACTGTTCTAATTGACCTAAAACGCATCTCTGCTTATAGTTGGTATCAATTGTGAATGAACCCTTCATGATAAAGGAATGATACAATCTATTAACAAATATATTATAATTCCACTGTATTTTAATCAAATTATGGGGAACATCACTGCATACTTTCACATTCTTTCACTTTTTAAATTACTGCCCATACCCCATATTACAATGTGTAAGTCTTATAAAGGATAAGTATGGTTTAAAAATGGATTTATTTGCCTTGCCCTCACTAAAAATTGCTAAATCTACATATAAATGCTAGATACATGTCACCTGACACAATCTTTTATGATCATATCATGTGAAAGCCTAGCATCTGCACAAGTATCTGCCAATGCCAGCAAGGTGGATCACTTAACAGCAAACATGAATAATCAGTATTGTTTACCTGACTGTTCTCTATACCAGGGATTCTCAAAAGGGGTGTCTCCAGATGTTGAAAAGCTACAAATCCCAGCATTCCTCAACTACAGAGGGAAGCCAGGGAATGCTAGAAGTTGTAACTCTCAAACATCTGGAGGCACACCATTTGAGAATCCCTGCTCTATACAGCAGAACAGGCTTTTCTTTGGTGGACAAACAGCCTGTTTGTAAATTGTCACCTAAAGCAATCAGTAATGTACGCATTTGCACATAGCTTTATATACTTCTACTTTCTGTCCTTAAATTACCCTCTTCCATGTATTTCATCAGAAGGAGGACATTGGTCTATTAGTATTAGGATATCTAAGGTCATGATATTTAAGACAAGACTGCACTATTTTGTGCAGTAGAAAAAAAAAAAATAAATTGTGAATACCATGAATACCTCAGATTAAAGGGTTTTGAATGGAATGTAGAGTATTTTCAAGACAAAGCAACAAAGCCGAAGGAAACCACAAAATTGTGAAAAGGGGGAGCAGCATATCTGCACACCAGCTCAAAGGCTGTGGCAGCGTGAGTTTGTGTTCATCTTTAATTGGCATGTAAAATGTTAGTATCTCAGCTCAATTGGTATTTTAAAAATATTTATGATTTTTCTACATTGAAGGAACTTACAGATGAAAGGTTTTAATCACTGCCTTATCTTAAAGGAAAAATTATATAAACAGGCAAATCACCCCTCAAACTCCAAAACAACAATAGTTAGAAAACTGACTGATGCAGGACTTCTCTGTTATTCAACTAAATGTCCCTCTCCTTCCTTCTGCCCCTCAAAAGGTTTCCATCTCCCCTCTAAGCTCTTTTACAAGCTCACACATGCTCAGTGGAGGCATTGGCAGCGATGGAATATCAAAACTGACAGTTGCTAACCAGGAAACAGTAAGAGGGGTAACAGAATACTAGTCACCATTTTAGATTACTCTTACATCTCTCAGCAGTTTTAGGGGGATTTAAATACATACAATTTTTGGACCTACCCTTTAAAGGACGGTATAGGGGTTTTATTCCCATTAAAATATTTATGTAGACTGTGATAATTGCCATTTAAGGGCTCTTCGCTTTTTACTAAACTATACCTCCTAGCATCTCAATTCAATAGCTCGTTAAGGGGCAGACAACCACTAATTTACTGCTCTTTAGCCAGAAGGTTAGAATCTACTTGCATGGCAAAGTCAAGATATAGCAAGTTGTACAACTGTCATGTGTCTCATATAAAAACATCTAATACTGGATGGAAGAATGAGCTATGCCTGCAATAAATAATAACTGAATAAACAACTGGCTTATTGCATTTCCTGAGTCTTAAACCTATTGGTAAATTGTGCTTTCAAGGACAGCAAAGCATTCCTATTTGTATGTATATAAGCACAGGTAGCAAGTTATATTTTATCTAGAATATCTCTGGTGTATGATGCTTTATTATATAGCCCTGTGTATATTAAAGCAGATGTGTTTTCAGGATTGAGTATCTGCTGGAAGTTATGAACAAAATGGCTTAAGTCATAATCTTAGTGCTAAATTTACAGTAAATTGGAGGGTGTTTCTGCATTTAAATGTGAGAGGGGAGTTTGGAGTAAGAATTAGGTACTAGCAAATGTACCATCTACCTTAAGCCAGTAAAGGGAACCTAATTTCTGTTTATGGTCACCTGTCTAACAAAAAAAAAAGAAAAAAACAACAAACAAGACCAAAAAGCCAAATAAAACTAGAAAATCTTTTCTCTGATAAATGTAATCAGAAAACAAAATCCATGGCTAAGGCACTCCATAGTTCTGTCAACCCCGGTGTTAGTAGCTATTTAAACTAATAATTGTTTATTAACCTAACATCATATTGTACATGAGAGGAGAAAAAGAAAACAAAAGAATTTTAGAAAAAACCTGCCTCATACATAGCAGCACCATCTAACATGGAAATCTTTAGTGGTGGGCCATAAGCTTTAAACACAAATGTAAGGTATGTACTCATTGTAAGGACCTGGCAATAACTCAACTAAAAGAACTCCTGACATGATATCCCTTTGTACTTTTGCAAATCTGCCTTTAGTTATATTGTTCAGAATGGTGGACTGGGGACTGGACAATCAGCCTGGAGGATGAAGTCTGCAAGACTACACACATAACTGCCTATGGATTCTTTTTCTCTAACAGTTAAGCTATAACACTGACAAAATATGTGGCTGTGTTTTTAACTGCTGCATTTAAAAAAGTTTCATAGTATAGACAAATGTAGAAAAGGCAATATCAGTCTGTACCATATTCAGCACCACTACAGCATAAACAGCAAATTATTTTATCCTGCATCAAGCAAAAATGTTTCCCACATTATATAGCTTGTATTGAAGTCTAGTGAAACGGTATTGCTTAGCATGTCCAACACATACAGATTTGTATATCATAGTTTAGCCCAAGGATTTGCAAATTAAGCCAAGCAACACTTTGTTAAGCCAAGTGTCTGTTAAAGGTTACACATTTCTTACTAATGTTGGCATTTAACCACTGCTTCCATAATTATAGCTCAATAATGTGTTTATAAGTGCACACTATGGGGGAGATGCTGTAAAGGGTCCATTTGCCCAATGTTTTATCAGGTTACAATTAGCTTACTCTACTGTGCTTGCTGTCAGTTAAGCAACATATATTGCATTTCCCCATTTGTTTTTCTCTTGTAGTTTTTTTTGTTATTAAAACAGTTATATTCCATAAGTGGACATATTTACTAAAGTTTAAGGGAAATATTATTAGTGAACTTTTAAAATCATTTAAACAAAGTATCCATCCCCATGTTTAAAACATTAAGGCACTATTAAAGGAGCAGTCTTTCTTTTTGGCATGAAATTTACTGAAGTGCCTTGTGTGTTTTTGCTTTTTTACTTACAATTAAAAAATATATAATTTAGAATAATTGTTAAAGATATAGATTACACACACACACATAAATAAACATGCATGCATATTCTGCAGTTATTTTTGTTATGTGGGTTTGTCCAGGTTGGAATAAGAATATTAAACTGAAATCTGTTATAAACAAGGCAGAATTATAATTAATATGGGAAGCAGGTGGTCTGTATATGGGTATTTATCACCATGCTTTTTTGCCATAGAAACAAGCAGTGGTACAATGTGAACCATTACCCTTAGGTTATCAGCTGCTAAAGACTGTGAACAGATTAATATTTCTACTGATGCTAAAACATCTCTAAATACTAAATGATCATGAATACTTGTTCACTAATAATACCAGAAAAATCATATGAACAGAATTACTAAATGCAGGATAAAGATCACTTTTTTTTTTTTAACAAACATAAAATGAAATCAAGTCACTAACATCTCAAGAAGCAATTCTTGCGAAACTGGTACAAAAATATAAACTCTATGTTGTTTTTTTTTTTGTTTGTTTTTTTTAATTTTTTTTTCCTGTTTTGGATTTTTTTTTTTTTTAACTATGTATTTTAAATTATATCATGCTTTGAATGATCCAGAAAAAATTGGCAAACAAAGTACTGGAATTTTTATAGTTCTCTAGATAAATCCAGGTGCACATTACAATAGCAAAAATATAGATATATATTTATGTATATATATATATAATTTATAACTCACAGAGTGCCAAAGGGCCAAGTAATAATTCAGATTCTAGAAGTTTCGTTTATCTATATCAGTGAAATGTAGCAGCTCTACCCACTGTTCAAACATCCTTAAATCAATATAGTAAAAAAAAAAAAGAATATATTTATATTTATCACAAAGGTATTAGAGCCTTTGTTAATCTTAAAAGGGAAAACAAATCTCTTTAGAAACAAGACTGTGAATGCACCCTCCATATATTTATACATATGCATATAAATTGGACCACTACTTAAGAAAAGGTAATATTAATATTCACAGTTTGGTTATTCTTCCCTAGGATTCAGCTGACCTTAATGTATTCTTTAATATATATATATACGTGTGTGTGTGTGTGTGTGTGTGTGTGTGATAAACTGTTTACATTCATTACAGTATCTTAGAAGCTGTGCAAAACTTTACTTTGACTGGCAGTCTGCCACCTTAACATGTTCATCTTTGGTACAAAATAAAAAAAAAATAATAACAATAACAACAATCAAACTTATGTGCAATATTCTGTTTCTGCTTTTTTCCTGTGAAAAGTACCAAGGAAAAAATGGGGAAATTTTTTTTTGTGGCTTAAAAGTTTAAGTGCCAGTTCTGTATTTTTTTCCTTTTTCATTTAGGTTTTGTTTATACACATCTTTGTTTTGGGGGTTTTTTTTTGTTTTTTTTTTTTGTATTTTTTTGTCAGTTTTTCTTGTTGTTTCTATACAGATCACAGACTCTGTGGCACATATCTACAATTTCAACATATTCCTTATATACATTTGGGTAAAAGGGAAATTACAAGAGGTTATGACATTTTACATCTAGCCCCATGTTATATACTGTGTTGTAAATATAAAGTTTACTATGCAAATAAACTTACTACACTACACATTTTTGTAATTTAAAGCATACAAAAACAGCCTTAATGGCCTTAGGCTTCAGAAGTGTCTTCTCACTCTGCAATGTACAAGGCACAAAAGAAGTATTTTTAACATAGTTTTACTTGCTATGCATGTGTGTGTGTAGATATCTATATAGTCAGATGAAAGAGAGAGAGAAGAGAGAGGGAAGAGAGAGAGAGAGAGATTAGAAATTAGATTAGATTACACACACACATACAGGATGGGACCAGTTATGCATTTTTACCAGAACAAACAGGTCCTGCCCATTACCATAAATCTGGTGGCCATGTGATATTTTTTATCAGCCAGTGGCAAAATGCACAACTAAAGTACAACCTACTAATTAATAGAATCTCTCAATCACATTTCTGGTGCTCAGGGAGATCTCACTGCCTAATTTTGGCATTAGGTCAAAACAACATGAACAAAGAAGCTGTAAAGCTTTGCCCATTCTAAAACACATTTAAACATGTGATTATTTGATGTCTGCACACTTAGCATCTATATATATAAAACCAATGGCAAGGGCAAAGTAACTGCCAGTAGTACATGAAAGGGGGTGAAAAAACGCAACTAGCAATGCACTAAGTACTCTCCATCTACATTTTTACTTTTGCATTTGCTCTAGATATCTGCTTGCACCAAAATAATAATAATAATAAAGTACAGGCAGGATAACATGCAGAGCCTGATAAAATTTACACAGGAGAGTGAAGAGGGTGGGAGCTATGGTGGAGAGGACACCAATGCTGGATATGAAGAAATGCCATTATGCCTTTGAAGTAGGTATACGTAATCCTACAAGGCCGCCAGTGGGATCTCCCTCTGAGGTTTTTTCCAAAACCTGGTTTACAAATTCAGAGGTCTGCCCAGCTACTGGAGAATCTGAAAAAAGAGAAGACTTTTTCAGACAGGCTTTAAAATATACAAGTTAGAAATAAGCTGCATGAATCGAAGTTATTTTTATTTGAATGGCAGACAGAAAGTTCCCATAATTCCACTGTAATACAATATTTGCAACACAAATTAAACACGTTCAACTTATATACCAGAATGAATTAAAGGACAACGGTTACTGAGGGTTAAAGGGCAACTGTGGTCTCAAAACAAGTTAGGGTTAAATGAAAGCCTGCAGTATTTCCTTTACGCTTAGCCACCAATCACATCTCTGGCTGGAGCCTGTGAGAAATTACATTGGGGTGAATGTTCAAACTTCCTGCTTCCAGTAGGTTAAGTGACATCACCTGACCTCTGCCTGCCCTTTTCCCCCAGGGGGAGAAGCATGCTCAGTTAAGACTTATTGCTGGGGAAATCAGGAAGTACCTGAGGAAAAAAATGACAGTTGAGAAGAGGAGCCTATTAATGCAGACAGGCTGGTCACATGACAACAAGCTGGTCACATGGTTAAAACCGGAAGAGTTCAACCAGGAAGTTACATTGCTAAACCTTTCCAGCAATAACTTCTCACAAATTTTATCCAGAGATGTGATTTAGGTTTTATTTTGAAGGTGTGATGTGTAGGCTTTTTATATAATTATTACTTAGTTTGGAAGAATTTGAGACCACAGTTACCCTTTAACTAAAAGCCTGCAGTTTTTCTTTAAAATTAATCTGATCCTCCCCTGTGCCTCAAAGGCACAGAATGCTAACTTAAGAAGTACTGCTGGGAAAGACTGGAAGTACCTGCACAGAAAGTTAAAAGGGGAGTCTTTTAATGCAGGCAGAGGCTGATCGCATGACTACAAGCTGGTGAAAATAGTAAGTGTTTAAAGGGTAATTGTGGTCTCGAACTGAATTATATAAAAAGCCTTTCATCATACCTTCAAAATAAAACCTAAAGCACATTTCTAGGTAAAATTTGTGAGAAGTTATTGCTGGAAAGGTTCAGCAATATTACTTCCTGCTTGAACAATTCTTGTTTTCAGCCATGTGATCAGCCTCTGCCAGCATTAATAGGCTTCCCTTCTCAACTGTCAATTTTTTCCCCTGGTACTGCCTGATTTCCCCAGCATTAAGTCTTAACTGAGCATGCTTCTCCCCCGGGCGTATGGGTGTGGGAGAGGTCAGGTGATGTCACTCAACCTACTGGAAGTAGGATGTTTGAACATTCACCCCAATGTAATTTCTCACAGGCTCCAGCCAGAGATGTGATTGTCGGCTCATTTTAAAGGAAATACTGCAGGCTTTCATTTAACCTTAACTTGTTTTGAGACCACAGTTGCACTTTAAGAAGTTATATTGTTATGTGATTCAGCGCTCATTTTAAAAGGTACAAACGAAAAGGCTTGTATTTAATCAGTTGCCTTTTAAAGTTATACATTTCTATCTCAACAAACTCAAAAGGATTACACTAGATTGTAAGCTCTACGGGGCAGGGACGTCATTACCTCTTGTGGCAAATCCCTAGCACTTCTATTTATATAAGTTATATATTTATGTACTGAACTATCTATGTATTTATCCCCCTTGCATGACTTTATTGTATTTTAATACTGTACAGCGCTGCGTCCCCAAGTGGCGCTATATAAATAAACATATACATACATACAATATATATGGGGGTTAACTACTCAAACAATTGTGCTTTAAAATACTAAAGTCTGATAATCTGTGTGAAAAGATAAAATTACATGAGAAACATACCTAGTGTGTCTTTAATCATAACATCCACTTTTTGCTCCATGCTGGCTGACCATTCTTCCCATGGAATCTGTATCCTGTTTATTATTTCTTGCTTTATTGAATTGATTACAAACAATAGGTTATCTGAAAAAGCAAAATAATTTGGGATGTTAAAAAATGCCGATAAGAATGATGGAAACTAGTGCTTTATATAAACAGATTTTTAAATGTAGTATGTTTTACCAGTGAAAATGATTAAACCATAATCCAAATTAAATCTGTTCCTATTTAATTCTATTCAAATCTGTTCCTATTTAATTCTGTTCCTATTTAATTCTATTCAAATAAAAAGGTACATCTTTATTCGTATATCTTTAAAATAATGGTGAGCAGAGGTAGTAGAAAAGGGGTCAGAGCATGATTGTCTGAAACATTTCTGGTAATCCTTTAAGCAGAGACTAGAGTACACAAGCACAATCCACCATTTTAAAACGTGTCTCAACCAATTAGCTGTAGCTTTGATACAAAATTGCTCATTAAAATCACAATAATACAGAATAATACATTTAAAAACATACAGGGAGATTTTTTATTTACCATTTGAAAGCTAACATCTGATTGGGGCAAAATTAGCACCATTTTTAACGATAAGAACTTTTATTACATCTCCCTGACAGTATCTTATTGAACATTGCATCCATTTCAATGTACCCCTTATCCGGATAATCATATATTAATTTCCAAAGGGAATGTTTCTAAAATAATTTATCTTTTATCTCGTTTTTATATATATACTTTATTCCTTTTAATGATTGTTATTATATGCAGTAACTACAATACATCTTATGAGACTCTATAGGTGTCAGAAAATGCAACTTAAGTCCCATCTTGAGTTTAACCCCTTGGGCAATTGTCTAATTGCCTAATTCTAAATTTAGAATCCAGAATGCTTCGCTCTTGTTTAGCTGATCTAAAATATTGCCTTCTCTCAGTTTACTAACCTTTTCTATACCTTGTATCTTACAATATCTTCTGTCTCCCTGATTGCATTCTGTATGTATGTACTGTATATGTTTATTTATGTCTAGTAATTGATGTTTTATTATCTTTATTTTCTATATGATACAGGTGCTCCCCTACTCTCTCTTTTAATGATCTTTGTTCTGCCAACATACTGTTTTCCACATTTACCACAAGTCAAGAGATATATTATGTAGATATATTATATTTCATGTGTCAAAATGAATATCTTTTAAATCATACCTGGTAAGTATATACCCGTAAGCCTAACATCAGTCGTAGGGAAGGTGCTGGACATTTTGTTAAGCAAATGATTTTTGTTAAGCAAATGATTTTTTAATCATTTTCTTGACTTTGTCTCCAGAACTGATCTTATAAGTAGTAATCAGCATGGATTATGAGAAATAGATTGTGTCAGACAAATGTACTTGGTTTTTATGAAGAAGTGAGTAAGAATTTAGATTCCGGCATAGCAGTGGATGTAGACACTTGGATTTGGCTAAATCTTTTGATACTGTGCCACATAGGCGAATAATATATAAACCGAGGACTGGTAGCCTAGAAAGAAACATTTGTACATGGATAGAGAATTGGTTAATGGATCGCAAACAGAGAGTGGTGGTCAATGGAGCTACATTTATGTGGGCTAAAGTTTAAGTGGAGTGACTAAGGGTTTCCGTACTGGGGCCAATTCTTTTTAATCTGTTCATAGATGACTTAGAAGGGGCCATTGAGAGCAAGGTCTCCGTGTTTGCAGAGCTTTGAAAACTTCAAAGGATGTGAAATTGCTGAAAGCAGACCTAGATACATTATCAAAATGGGCAGCAGAATGGCAGATGAGATTCAATGTTGATAAATGGAGTTTAACAATCCTTGTGCCACCTACACCATAAATAACTCTGTGCTAAGTGAAACTCGTGGAAAAATATTTGGGGGTTCTAGGAGATAACGGCAAACAATGCCAGACAGCCACAGCTAAAGCTAGCAAAATATTGTCTTGTATAAAGAGGGAAATAGATTCAAGAGAGAAAAATAATATTTTCCCTCTTTACAAGGAAGTGGCAAGGCCTTATTTGGAATATGCGGTGCAGTTTTGGAATCGCATATACAAAAGGGACATCCTGGAAATGGAAGCAGTTCAGAGAAGGTCAACTAAAATAATAAGGGGAATAGAGGGGCTTAACTATGCAGGCATATCAGACAAGTTAGGGCTGTTTACATTGGAGAAGCGACATATGCACATGGATATTATCACTTTATACAAATATATTAATGGGCCATATAATAAACTTTCTGGTGCAATGTTTACCAATAGGTCATATCAGAGGACTTGTAGACGACATCCTTTAGGATTAGAAGAAAAGAAGTTTAATCTTCAGATTAGGAAATGTTTCCTTACAGTGAGTTTTTTTCTTTCTGAGGCAAACTTAGTACACCTGTCAACATTTTTTTGTGATAGTAAGATACATTTGCCACCTCATGCCTTTAAACCAAACTCATATTTAATTATTATGCTGGTCAGTATTTCCATTTAATGCTTGATGCAGGCTGCATTTGTTTTTTGTGTAGTCATACAACATGTCAGCAGTCATACAGCATGAATTTAACAAACTGATATTTAACCTTGCAATGTGTAGATTTCACAAGTGTCCAAAGGAAGCAATTTTTTGAATGGCATCTGGTTTACAAAGATTCATTTTACACCTTTATTGTGCACACCTTTATTGTCTGTGATAGATAAAGGGTTAAACATTGCTTACTTTATCTTTTGTTAGAAAAAGAATGGAAATGTCTGCAATGCATTTTGGCTGAAAAATAAACTGCAGGGTAAAATGTATATTTAAAAGTCTCATCAGGGACTTCCATATTGGTTTGGTAACAACTGTACAGAAAATATGTGCCCAGAGATGGTGAAAAGTGGGGTCAATGGGTGCACATACTCACAAGGCAATTTGACGACTGCATGGGCTGTAAGTTTTACCGGCAACAACATGGAAGCTTTCTTATTTACTTCTTACTTTTACACAAATGCAACTCACTAGAGAAGATTCTTACAATGTATATGTATTCTGGGGAAAAATGCTTTCATACAAGATTTTTTTAAAAAATATGTGTAGCTTTCCTTTAAGGTCTTAAGAATAGATTTAAGGGCAATTATGGTCCAGGAGACCATATGATTTTCAAGTCTTTTCCCCAGAGGAGTAGCATAGCCTTTTCCCAACTCTTTGGATGGTCGCTAGCACAGGCAGTGAGCTGTGGGTTCCAGGTGTGCCATGGCTCAACATCTGCATGAGGAAAGAGCAGAAATCTGCCAGCAATGGGCCGAGTGAAAATTTTTACCACTCAGGGAGGTATAAGTAGGCTTTCCTACCTCACTAGGAAAAATACTTAAAATCTTAAGTTTTGGATATAATCAGAAAAATGTAAATGTAAAAAAGCATTTTTTTAACTTTTAGATTTTCAATTCTAAACTCTATTTACCTTTGCAGTTAAGTAGATGATGTCAACAGGGTCTGGTTTCCTATTTATTTACAGAACCAAGCATAATGTGGTGACAGGAATGGTTAATTACTGTATCCTGAACTTGGATCAGCTTCATATGACCACATTTTCTCACAGTTGTAAGTGGTTATGTCCTTATGCAAAATCAACTTTAAAGGGGAACTGTGGTATCTATACAAGTGGCCTTTATTTAAAAAAAACAAACAAACAAACAAACACCACATTCCTACCTTTAAAATGACTCCACGATCATTATTCTAGCTGCCATCTATCCAAACATACAGCAGTATAAAGGGTGCTGTTTCCAGATTGTGACATCACCAGCACCATTGCTCTGCCACCATGCCTTAGGCACGTGCATTCCCACTTCTATCCTACTGGTGGGATAGAGCATCATCTGCTGCATCATAAGTAAGCCCCCAAATTTCATAACCATTTTTAAAGCTAGCTACAGGCTTTAAAATGTATTTATTCTCTCCCTAGTGTGCCCATAGGTAGAGAAAAATACAGAGAATGGTTGAAGGTCTGTAGCTTCAGAAAAGATTGTCTGACTCACAGAGACTCAGACAGGACTGACCAGGAACTGTAACTTTAAAAGACGATAACTTGCAGAGAAGCTAGAGACATCATCATAGGCTTGTTTGAAAGGTATGCCCTTTCAATAAAGGGCACTTGTATGGAGACCACGGTTACCCTTTAAATGCACAAAACATTTTTTTGCAAATTTCTGTATGGTTTACTCTTTGAGAGATTTGGACATTTAATTATACAAACACTATTGCAATTGCTACTAACACCATTTTATCAGAAAAATGAGTGGTCTATAAATGTTTTTATATTCTGAATGTAAACCTTACAATTAATCATCAACACACGTTTCGGGGGTACACACCTGAGGCTTCCTCATCTGGGGAAGGTGGCTTGCACCCCTGAAACGTTGTGTGTTGATGACTGTTTTTTGAATAAATCCCCATTCACTTTGGAGTGCGACTCCAAAGTGTCTTGTTTCCAGTGGTAACTTCTCTTCCTTTGGAAGTGGGAAGTTTTTGGACGTCTGCACCCACGCGGGTAGTGTGCACTTGGACTACTTACCTCTTTGAAACCCTAAAATTATAACTAGTCATAGAACGTATGTAAGTCTTTACCAATGATAAAAGTTCAGGTCTCTTCTCTCTCACTATTTTACTATCACAAATTTAAAATTAAAGGATAACTGTATTGCCTGAACGCAATTTTTTTTTAAATTGCTTTAAAAAGAGGAAAGGTATGCAGCCCTCCCTATACATTTTCCCCCCTGATTTCGAGCCTCTCTCTGCCTTCAATTAGCCATGCTGTGAAGGGGGCGTAACAATTCTGTCTGCCTGTAACTGTCACTCAAAGATAGCATGTAAAAAAACACTCCTCCACCCATCCTTGACCAGCTTGATTATGTAGGCTGTATCCTAGCAACAGGACATTTCAAGTTTGTTTAACTGGCAGAGGAGGAGGAGAGAGGTTGTAACAGACATTCCCACCAGCCAGTGACAAGTGTTATGATAACCATGGCCCTGGACCTTCTAGGAGGCGGGCTGTTAGCACTCATCTTTGCTGTGTGATATCTAAGGGAGGGCAGCACGGCTGTAAATGTGAGTAAGTTATTTCAGCCGCTGGAAGTGTGGACATGTAATGGGGGTGATGTTTTTTCTGGTATTGTTGTCCTTTAAATAATGTTCATGTAAAATCATCTGAGATACTCTATACTAATTAAAGTTACAAATTCACAGTAATTTGGTGTCTTAAATACTGAAACGTGGAGTTTTCAGAAATTAACTTATCTCCTGTATAAAATGGAACTTACCATATTCAGTATTTAGGCCCCACAACTTCACTTTGTTTGCTTCATACTGAGCTTTCTTTTTTAGTCGGCATGCCCTGTGTAAATTGGTAAAAAAAAGGAACAATAATAGAACATTAAAGAATGTACAGACAAAGTTTTAGTGATGCAGAACAACTGACGTGTAAGTATATGAACAGGGTAATATTTGCCAACAAACAAATGGGTATTATTTGATGTGCAAAACCGTTTTCTTGTCAAAATTTCAATATTCATAACTCTAGACTACCTCAAAAAGGCAAAAGCTACTATGTCATTCCTTAAGCTTACTTCTTAGCAGTAATAACAAGACTATTTACAATGAGAAAGTAAAATACAATGTATTAGAAATACCAATTTAAGAAGGATTAGAACTTTTTTTTAGAATGACAAAAAAGAGAAAAAAAATTCTTAAAGGGCATGTTCACCCCCTTAAACTTTTAAACAAACATAACTTTCTGGGAGTGCGGCAAGGGACCTAATTGAGATATCTTTACTGAGGAGCTCCAGGGAGAATGGTAAATTTGGTTGAAATATAGTTTCAACTATACTTACCACACTTCTTCCTCACCTCTCTCTGCAGCCTCATCCTTCTTTAATCCTCCATGAAGTTTTTTGATTGTGCTGCCTTGCCTTCCACATACCAGTGCCTGAATTACTTCATTTGCCATGCGCCAGATTATTGCAACTAATAAGCGTAGTCCAGCACATAGTAAATAATGCTGTGACAAGCTAGCCATCAGGAAGAATAAAAATCCTGCATACTTCCTGTACAGTGTAATTATCCTTCTAAATCTGACCTCTAAACTGTATACCTGGCTTACGGATATACTTAGGTTAACCCACAGCCTCCTAACGTCGCAACCTAGGCGGGCCCAAGAGATTCATCACGAAGCTGGATAAATTTCAATGCCAAGGTGAGGAGGGTGGAGGTCCTGTTTCTCCCTCAACAGAGGTACAAGAGGAAGAGCACCCAACAACTGAAAACCCTCCATCAATCACCTACTATAGAAAAGGTGCTAAAGGCCATTGCCCTCTGTTAACGAAGTTAACCCAGATGTCTCCCTATTACGTCAGGACATCCATGGCCTACACAATAGGGTTACAGAGACTGAAAACCATATCAGTGCATTAGAAGATACTATGCCGCCAATACAGCATAAGGTTGACCCACACCAGACTTTCATAAAAACAAGACGACTTAGCTCCTTTATTGATGCCAAATAGGCTTCAGCTATCCAGCGTACTGCTCCTCAATTTCTCTTCTGATGAATAAGTCCACAGTTACATATATTACTGCTGATAGTTTGGTGATCAAATTGGCATGGCCTTAGACCGTAATCTATGAAACGCGTAGGGACAGGCCTCCATGCTCAAGCGCACTAATTAGCAGCATCTCAGGATTTATGGATATTTAGTTGGATTACAGTCAATAAATACCTTTTTACCATTTGCCTAAGTTTATCCATTGACTATTACTTTATTTTAATTACGTCACTAATACATTAAATAAGGTAGGGAGAGAATTCAGGCTTTGATACTCCCTTTTCAGCAATATGCAAATAAGGAACAAAGACTTCTGGGAATTTACCATGTTTACTCATGGAAGCTCTTAGGAACACTATGTCTTTAATAAGACTTTTAAAGCATTCCACAAGCTAAATGCAAAACCAGAGCACCAACTACAGACCAGTTTCGGCTTTATTGAGCCATCATCAGTGTAGTGCAGGCCTCTGGTTTTGCAGTGTGAAGCGCCTATTGACAGACATCACTGAAAAGGGAGTATCAAAGCCTGAATTCTCTCCCTACCTTATTTAATGTATTAGTGACGTCTGTCAATAGGCGCTTCACACTGCAGGCGCTTTGTTTTTTACTTGCTTTTGATTTGATCAGCTTGTTTATGCTCTTCGTGCTATTAAATCTTACAATTTTTTGTCATATGTTATACGCCTGAGGAAGGTGTCGCACGAACACGAAACGTCACGTGTTTAATAAATTGATTTGAATACTCAAGACTGGAGTGCGCTCTGAATTGCTTCTGTTTGCATACTATTACCATTGGCTATGGTTTTTGGAGCAGCACCCAGCGATTTCAACAATATACTATAGGTGTGCAGGGGAACTATCTACTTCTGTGGCATATACCCACCAAGGAGGCTGTTGACATGGTGAGAAAACAGCTAGGCCAAGACAACACTCTTACCAGCAGAACTGATCTCAACCCAGAGCAGGTGTGTTCCTTACTGGACTTGTGCCTGAATACCACCTATTTCAAATACAGGCAAAAACACGGATGTGCTATGGGATCTCCAGTTTCACCCATTGTGGCCAACCTTTACATGGAGGAGGTAGAAAAACAGGTGCTTAATACCTTTAAGGGCATAGCACCCAGCCACTGGTTCAGATATGTGGATGACACCTGGGTTAAAATCCACCAGAAGGAAGTACAAGCTTTCACAGAACACATTAATGCGGTAGACCAAAACATCAAATTTACAAGGGAAGAGGTACAAAACAACAAACTGGCTTTCTTGGACTGCTTGGTAGAAGTTAAGGAAAATGGTAAACTGGAAGTAGAGGTTTACAGAAAACCAACACACACAGATCAGTATTTGATGTTTGACTCCCACCACCCTTTAGTTTACAAGCTGGGTGTCATCAGAACCCTGCAACACAGAGCTGAGAACATCCCCACTAGCACAGAGGTAAAGGTGGAATAAATTAAATATCTCAGAGGAGCCCTTAAAACTTGTGGATATCCAGACTGGGCCTTTGTCAAAAGAAGTAGAAGGAAAGAAAAGAACACGAATACCAACAGTGAAGGGGAAAAGCAAGACAGGAGAAAGAACATGGTCATCCCATATGTAGCAGGGGTCTCTGAGAAATTAAGAAGAATTTTCAAAAAACACCTGTCTGCTTTAAATCGAACAACACACTGAGGCAGCAATTGGTACATCCGAAAGACCCAATACCCAAACACAAGAAAAGCGACATCATATACGCAGTGCAGTGCAGTGAAGAATGCTCTGATTTGTATGTGGGGGAGACCAAACAGCAACTGCATCAACGTATGGCCCCGCACAGAGGAGCCAATTCCTCTGGTCAGGACTCAGCCGTGTACCTGCATCTTAAGGATAAAGGACATACCTTTGAAGATTGTAATGTTAACATATTGGCAAAGGAACGTGACTGGTTCAAGATAGGTGTTAAGGAGGCCATTTATGTGGAAATAAAGAAACCAAGCCTAAATAGAAGTGGGGGGGTTCGACACCAACTGTCTCCCATGTACAATGCTGTTTTGACACCTTACTCTGAGCGTTCCTATAACACCTCTTAGCCACTATCCAATCACGCCCTTAACACCTGGCTGTGATATGCTAATTAGGATTTTCCAGGATACATAATTGCCACAGATTCTTATACAAGTCATTCTGAATTGAGAAAGCCAGTCAGATGACTAGTGAAACGTCTTCAAGAACTAAACTTCAAGTCCAGTTGATCTAATTGAATACAAACAGATACTTTAACAATACACTTACTATTGGATCACGCCTCCTGCTGGGTTACTTTTGACTGAGCAATATCTCCCCCCTTTTACTATTAATCAAGATACAGCAAACCCACTGATTTTCTGGGAATCTTTAAAAATTCATGTCTGAATGATCCTTACACAGATTATTATCATCAAACATCATTCACCACTGCAGAAGGGGATCCTAATAACACTGCAGAGTGTGTTTTAATGTTAATTGTTTTTTACATTTTTGTGTATAAGTGTAACTTCAATAGAGCTACTTTGAGAAAATCATAAAACGGACTGGACCTGCATCCTTATACTCAAGGAAGTAAGTGAATTCTTAACCATTTAATGTATGCTTTTACTAGATTTTATACTTTTTAAGAACCTTTAAAACAACTTGGTCTTTTTATATCTTTTATATTGAGCGCAACCATTCCTGACTAAACAAATCTACATACACAACAGTGGAAAATTTTTTGGAGTGCTGCTCTATACTGTTCCCTGAAACACTTTTGGCGCTGGGAGTTAAATAACCTCTACAAAATATTGTTCAACAATGGCTGAGTGTGTAGCCATAAAACCCTAAAAAAAGGCTACCCTAGGTTTACAGGCATATGCTACTTTGGACAATGCCCAAATATTATAGCAACAAACCAGAACAGCAGATGATTTTAAAATTCATAAAGCCAAGAAAAAACTTCTGTTTCATCATATAACTTTTATGAGTTTCAAGAAAAATGTGGTAGGCTCCTAGTTTTTATAGTAAATCTGGAACATAAACCCTACAGTAATTTGAAAAGAGACCTCTGACAATATAAGGCTAACGCACCCCTAAAGAGGTAGCCAACCACCCTATTTTTCAAAAACCTATATACCTCAACTTCTCCTTTTTCCTCAGCCCAAACACAACAATATTTACAACCAATTCCACAACCAACCATAACATGAAGGCCTTCTCATGTTGGAAGCACCAATTAATGAATTGGAATCAGATCAGCAGTTGCCACTTGCCACACTCTTTAGACATAAATAGCCAGGTACTGATGGACTACATAGTAACATAGTAATTGAGGTTGAATAAAGACATAAGTGCATCTAGTCCAATTTACAACCTACCCTTTAACCTTAACAGTTGATCCAGAGGAAGGCAAAAAAAAAATGGGGGGGGGGGGATTTCTTTCTGACTGCAAATGGCAATCAGAAAGTATCCCTGGATTCTCAATATAATTTACTTTAAGAAACTTATCCACCCTACTTTTAAAGCTATTCAATGAAATTGCCATTACCACATCTGTTGAGTTCCACAGTTTCACCATTCTCACTGTTAAGAAACCTTTCTTAACCTGAAGATGAAACTTCTTTTCTTATAGTCTTAACTCCTTTAAGTGCCACAGAACATGTATACACATTCTGTGGATAAAAGTACCAAACTGCCACAGAACATGTATACACATGCTGTGCAGGTCCTTTTTAAAAAATCACAAGGGGCACCATTCAAGTGCCCCCCTAGCCCCATCGATCCCCCATCAGTTTTGTCTAAAACCGATGGGGGGATCGGGAGATATCCTACCTGTTTTGCAGCAGCCGGGAGCAGCAGAAAGAGCAGGTCCGTGCGATAAGGGAGACCCCGGTGACATCACAGGTTTTCCTGCTTCACCGGGGTCTTCCCTTAGGCTTCCCCCTAGATGCCCCTGGTGGTGTAGTGGAGGTACTGCACTGCGATCTCCATTCGGATCGCAGTGCAGTATCTGATATTCTGTTTGTGAATGGAACTCAAAGTTCCATTCACAAACAGGATTTAGCAAAGACAGAGAAAAAAATGGGGACAGATATCAAAATTTGGTGATCACTTCTGGAAGTGATTTTTCCGATCACATTTCAAATTGGAAAACGGGCATTTATCATTACCTAAGATGATCTGATGATTATCTTTGGGAATGATCAAACAAAAGGGGGAAATACACATACAAAAAAAAGCGATACACACACTTTTTTTTTTTACACTATAGCTATAAATTACCTAGCCAAAACTTTTTCTTCTCCAAACTTCCCAAATTTCCCAAAGATATTGGTAAAGTAAACGCAGATAATTATTTGTCCGATTTCAAGGGAAACTAAGCCTATTTTATTATGAAATTTTGAAGAGGTACCAAATAAAGACCAGATCTAATTTTTAGGATCCGTGAAGTGTGCAAAAACTTGCGTGACACTCAGTACCAACCAGTTTTCACTAAAATACCACTAAAAGGGGGAGTGTGTGTGCGTGGGGGGTGGGTAGTGCCGTTCGTTTTTTGATTTTTTTCTTGTAACTGCACTTGTACATGCGTCCCATTTGAGCTTGTTGGTGGCCCTGTCTCTGTTTGCACCCATGCATATGGCATACCGTTTGATTCAGGACATGTGGGAGATTATCATTCCCTAAGATGATCTGATGATTATCTTTGGGAATGATCAAAAAAAAGGGAAATACACATACAAAAAATTCTTAAAGCGATACACACACATTTTTTTTACACTAAAGCCATAAATTAGCCAAAATTTTTCTTCTCCAAACTTCCCAATATATATATATTTTTTACTTGTCAAGTGGGTTTAGGTAGGATTGCAACCTTTGAATCATCTTATGTTATTTTTCACAAAATCTCCTAAACCACAGAGTTCTATGAATTACTGCGTCTGGAAATCTTTATGTATGTATAAAAACTTGGCACCGTAACGTAGCTGAAGGTGTGTAGATTCCAAAAATATATAGTTTGTTGGGGGTATTTCCAAGTTTCAGGACTGTTTCCTTTGAAAAAGTGTAGGCTGTTCAAATTACAGAGCGCTTTGATATTTTCTTGTAATTGCACTTGTGCCTGGGTCCCATTTGAGCTAGTTGGTGGCCATGTCTCTGTGTGCATCTACGCATATTGCATACCGTTGGGACATGTGGGAGATTGACATTTAGTGGGTTTTTTTTACTTGCCAAGTGGGTTTAGGTATGATTTTAAAGGGCATCTATAGTGAAAAAAACACAATGGCCCATTGCAAAGTTAAATTCATGAACTCTGTGCTGCCTTTATCCTACTTCTGTCAGTGACTTTGTTTTCCCAAGGTGTCAGATATCTCTGTGCAGCACACCCCCTTTTCCCCTCCCCTCTGTTATTTCCTCTATGTCTCAACTCCAGCTTGCCGACAAGCTTACCATGTGCAGTAGGAGTTAAAAGTTTAACATCCTGAAAAACACACCCACATACAGTGGCTAAGCAAGCTGTCCTGGACACACAGTTCTCTCTGTGTACTGCTGCTCTGTCTTTGTGACCCATCATCAATCAGTGAAGTCTATCAAGAAGGGGGGTCAAGCGCAGCCTTATCTCTGCCATCAAAGATACCTCTCTCCCCCTGCTAATGCTCAGATCTCTATGTTGGTAACAGAGCATGGAGGAGGGAGGGACTTGAGCAGGGAATAGGGTCACGTCACAAGGATTTGATTGACAGTACAAGTAGGAGTAGAGGAATGCAATCACGTATTCCTCTAACTTGTGTATCTCAGGACAGAGAGGGAATCTGAACAAAGTGATGACACTATGGGGGTTGGGGGGGAATTATAGAACTCATGAAAAGAAAGAAAAAAAAAAGTTAATTTTCCACTATAGATGCCCTTTAACCTTTGAATGATTTTATTTTTCACAAAATCTCCTAAAAACTCAGAGTTCTATAGATTACTGTGTCTGAAATTCTTTACGTATGTATGAAAGCTTGGCACCGTAATGCAGCTGAAGGTGTGTAGATTCCAAAAATATGGAAATTGTGGGGGGTATTTCCAAGTTTCGGGGCTGTTTCTTTTGAAAAAGCGTAGGCTGTTCAAATTACAGAGCACTTGTAATTGCACTTGTGTATGCTTTCCATTTGAGTTAGTCGGTGGCCATGTGTCTGTGTGCACCCATACATATGGCATACTGTTTGATTCAGGACATGTGGGAAATTGATATTTAGTAACTTTTCTTTTCATTACTTGGGGGTTTGATAGGATTTTTAAATTTGAAACTTTTTTTTCCCCGAAAATCTGCTAAAAGTGTGAAATTCTACGAAGATCTGCGCACACACCAATGATAGTTTAAATTACAAAATTGCACCATTGATTAGCTGAATGTGCGTAGATTCTGAGAATATATAGTTTTGGGGGGTATTTTTGAGTTAGAGGGGTGTTTAGATTGAAAAATCTGGGAAGTTGCTGTTATTGGGCCACTGCGCATTGGATCACTTTGTAAATAGTGGCTTCCAAGTCTGTGTGTGTAACCATGCATATGGCATACAGTTTGATTCAGGGCATTTGGGAGATTGATACTTGACAAGTTTTTTTTACACTACATTAGAATTTGCCATGATTTTTAACTTATAAATGTATTTTTGTAAATTTTTTCAGAAAATCTGGTAAAAGTGCAAAATTCTACACAGAAATGTGCCCACACCACTGGTGGTATGCATAAAAGAATGACACCGTTGCGTAGCTGAAGGTGTTAACATTCCAAAAATATATATTTTTGGGGAGAAATTCTAATATAGAGGGGTGTTTAGTCTGACAAATCTGAAAAGTTGCTGTTATTGGGCCACTGTAAATTGGCTCACTTTGTGGCTAGTCGATTCCACATCCATGTGTGTAACCATGCATATGGCATACCGTTTGATTCAGGACATTTTGGGGATTGATATTGGTTACCTTTTTTTTACATTTCAAAGGGTTTTGGCATTATTTCTACCTTCGAAAGTTGACTTTTGTTAATTTTTTCAGAAAATCTGCGAAAAGTGCGAACTTCTACGAAGAACTGCACCCACACCATTGGTGGTATGTGTGAACGAACTATAGCGTTACATATCTGAAGGTGTGTTTCAGGAATATACAGTTTGTGGGGGGTATTTCTAAATTAGAGGGGTGTTTTGTGGGAAAAACTGCAGACTGCACTGTTCAAATACAGAGTTGGCTCATTTTTTTTTGCTGTTACTGACGTTTGGCACTGGTCACGCTCTGGGTTAGTTGGTAGCCATGTATCTGGGTACACCCATGAATGTGGCATACCATTTTATTCGTGAGGGGTTAGGCTTTCATATATGAGATGCGTTTAAACTTTCCTTCACAGTTCTTAGCTAAAATTTGCATTTGATTTTGTCTCTGATTTTATAGTTGAGGAAAAAAAGGAAAATTTGAAAAAATAACTTACAATTGGATGAAGACCTGGGCCCAGGTATAGAATGCATTTTAATCTAAACTTACCTCACTCATAATATCCTGCGGGGATATGTATTTTATAAAAATATCTCAGTTGTGGGGATATTTTAGCTAATTTGGTAGATATTCAATGTTAACCGTCAGAAGTGGTTATACATTTCAATTTGGTGTAATATTCTTGAAGGTGCAGTTTTAGTTTGGTGGGGGGGGTCTCCTGTACAGGAAAAGTGGGGTACCTACATATATCTGGTATTGTTTTACTCGGGAGTACCAGAGCTTTTAGAAACAGTAAGATTTTTGTGCGTAACCTTAAGATAACTATAGATAAAATTGGGAAAAATCCACAAAAAATGTGCAAATTTTGCTTTTTTTTTTTTTACATATTTTACCCATAAATCCAGTAGAATCTCCAGAGAAGTAACAAAATTCTGTTACCATGTTAAAGTACACTTTGTGCTGAAAAAAAAACTATCGATAATATTCCCTATTTACTGCAAGGTTTCCTACTGTAAACTTTGACTGAACCAAATGTGTCTAAAATCCTAAAAAATTCTTCTGGCATTTAACGCATTCAAAGTGGTGAATTCTGCTGGCGCTGAAAGGGTTAAAGGATATCCCTGTGTCCTCTGATATTATTATTAGTATAAATTCTAATACTGAAAAATGCCCCACAGAGGTTCTTATATGGCCCATTTTTTTAAAGGCTATGTCCCACAGTAAAATAGAATTTTATATATATCATTCCCCATAGGCTCCGCATCCCGCCCCAACCGCATTATTTATTTTTTTATAAAGCCCCCAACTCTACTTACCTCCCCTCTTTTCCCTGACGCGCTCCGGCCCTCTGCTTGCGAAAATGCAAGCAGAGGGGCGGGACGGCAGCCGCGTCTGTGATGGCTGAGCGGCACCAATCACGGACCGGCTGCCGGCTGCTCACTTCCGCGTAGGAAAGCGGAGAGGTAAGTAAAAGTTGGGGAGCTTTATAAAAATAAAATTATGCGGTTGGGGCTGGGGGACATGGGGGAAGGAGATATTAAAGGGATTAACGCTAGGGGGAGGGATAGCAGAACGGGAGGGAGAGGGAGGAGAGGGAGGGGGGGGGAGAGGGAGGAGGGGGGGAAGGGCTGCAGTACGCATGGCAGTGATCTCCGGGAGGCCAGGTAGCAGGCAGTGTCTTATATGGACCTGCTAGCCTCCTGGTGGCAGTTTTTGGGACTTTGGGGGGGGACTACAGGAGAACCAGATGGAGCTGGGATGTGAGGTAAGGATTAAACTACACTACATGGTGGGGCCAGTAGTTGGGGGGATTATAGTTTTGGGGGTGGACATGCCCTTTAATTGTATAAAGTGATCATATAGTAACATAGTAATTCAGGTTGAATAAAGACATGCGTCATTCATGTCCAACCTTTTCACCCTCCTTTTTAACCATACCTAAAAGCTCATCCAGAGGAAGGCCAAAAAAAAAAATAAATAAAAACAGCTAAAAAAGGGGGGCAATTCCTTCCTGACTTCAAATGGCAAATCGGAAAGTATCCCTGTATCAACCAGATCTACAGTATATGTATAATACCAGTAATTCTCAATATTTTTTAGTTTTAGAAACTTATACAGCCCACTTTTAAAGCTATTCAATGAACTTGCAATTACCACATCTGCTGGAAGACAGTTCCACAGTTTCACACACATTCCACTGTAAAGAAACCTTTTCTAACCTTAAGATGAAACTCTTTCTTCTTATCTTAAGGATGTCAAATGTATACAACATTGGTTAGGCACCAGTACTAATACATGTATTGCTTGTGAAGGTTCTCATTCATCCAGGTCATGGTATATCTGTTGTATTCAATTAGATCAACTGGACTTGAAATGTAGTTCTTGAAGACGTTTCGCTAGTCATCCGACTGGCTTTCTCAATTCAGAATGACTTGTACAAGAATCTGTGGCAATTATGTACCCTGGAAAATCCCAATTAGCATATCACAGCCAGGTGTTAAGGGTGTGATTAGATAGTGGCTAAGAGGTGTTATAGGAACGCCCAGAGTAAGGTGTTAAAACAGCATTGTACATGGCAGACAGTTGGTGTCGAACCCCCCCACCTCTATTTAGGCTTGGTTTCTTTATTTTCACATAAATGGCTCCTTAACACCCTCTTGAACCAGTCACGTTCCTTCGCCAGTTATGTTAACATTACAATCTTCAAAGGTATGTCCTTTATCCTTAAGATGCAGATACACGGCTGAGTCCTGACCCGAGGAATTGGCTCTTCTGTGCTGGGCCAAACAGCAACTGCATCAACGTATGGCCCAGCACAGAAGAGCCAATTCCTCGGGTCAGGACTCAGCCGTGTATCTCGCATCTTAAGGATAAAGGACATACCTTTGAAGATTGTAATGTTACATACTGGCGAAGGAACGTGACTGGTTCAAGAGAGGTGTTAAGGAGGCCATTTATGTGAAAATAAAGAAACCAAGCCTAAATAGAGGTGGGGGGGTTCGACACCAACTGTCTGCCATGTACAATGCTGTTTTAACACCTTACTCTGGGCGTTCCTATAACACCTCTTAGCCACTATCTAATCACACCCTTTAAAGACTTGAGCGTTCAAGTTTGACTATTTATTGGTCTAGTCGCCCACCCTCCTGCCTCTTTATCTCTTACTTCCTGAAACTTAACCTGGAACTTTTAAATGGTCTAGACTACTACTTAGAGTAATGGGTAGAGCTAATATTTTTTAAATTATTTTGTTACCAAACTCCTTTACATTCTCTGGAACTATTTCTTCCCCTTAAATATTTTAATGTAATTGCTGTGATTTTAAAATCCTTTGTTTCGGGGCAGAATACACATAAGCTAACTTAGCATGTGTTACAAAGTCCTAGGCCCCTTGACTCATGAGGAATGGGAAGAAGCATTAACTGCCCTCAAAATGGCCTCTCCAAAGTATAATATAAACTAAAACAATGATTTGTACTACACTGAACTAATTTGACCCCAACACGTCCCTTTAATTGGAGGTCTTATGCCTTGAATACAAAGGATTGGATGAGAGGCCTTTAATACTAATCCAATGCAAGGTCAGGGAGACAACCTTCCCAAGAAAATGCAGCCAAGCAGGGAGTGTCAGCCCAGATAAATGACCCAAGGTAAATTGTTAGGACCTTCCATACTGGAAGGCTTTTCACTTTTATGCATAAAATTGAAACTAAAACCCCCCATGTTTTTACTGTTTGCTCTAGCATAGATATTATGATATAATGGGCCAGGAAATGTGCATGATCATCTCTTTTCTTGTTTGTTCTAATGTTTTGGTCAGATCAGTAGCAATTCCACTATTTGTTATAAAGTAATTTTGACAGGAGTGCTCCCACAGCCCCCCCCCTTGTGATATATGTAGCATGAGAGTACTTTGCAGGAAGATTGACCAAGCTTCCATGTGGTAGTAGCACCCCCAACACGTCCCTTTAATTGGAGGTCTTTATGCCTCGAATACTAAGCATTGGATGAGAGGCCTCTTCCCTCCTTGTTAAAAGCCAGTAGGCGTGGGGAACTAATAGCCATTAATACTAATCCAATGAAAGGTCAGGGAGACAACCTTCCTAAGAAAATGCAACCAAGCAGGGAGTGTCAGCCCAGATAAATGACCCAAGGTAAATTGTTAGGACCTTCCATACTGGGGTTACCTTGACATGGTTGGAAGCCTTTTCACTTTTATGCATAAAATTTAAACTAACCCCCCACCCATGTTTTTACTGTTTGCACTAGCATAGATATTATGATATATGGGGCCCAGGAATGTGCATTGATCATCTCTTTTCTTGTTTGTTCTGATCAGTAGCACTTTCACTATTTGTTATAAAGTAATTTTGCCTGTCTGGGATACTATATAGACACCTGTTGAAACACAGGAGCCTAAGTTGTGTGCAATCCATATTAGACTTCCCTAGTAATTATACTTAATAATCCCCTATTTTAATTAAGTTGTAATTAATGCTGTATATGATAAGTGACCTATAAAGGGTTTCCATACACTCCAAGGACTATTGTGTATTCCCAAAGGACTGTAACTATCCAGCCTGAGGTATCCTACTTTGTGGATTGCCTTTTATGGGACTTGGTTCAGATGTTATTAAAACTTGCTAATGCTGAACTTTATGGAAGGATTACTGCTGTCATTAAGCTTACATTTGATATTGTCATGTAAATGCATATTAATGCTTTACTAAACAGATCCTCCTTTAGGAGGGGCTTTAAAAAAAACAAAAAACAATTTAGGAATATCGAATTAAAATGATATATAGATCCCCATGTAACAGTATAATGCAGGGCGACTTGGACCCTTCGTCTTTTACTAACTCTCACATGGTGGTCATACCCAAACCGGGTATGCCCTAGTTATAAGCCAATAGCTCTCCTTAACTGTGATTATAAAATCTTCACTAAGCTCCTCACAAATAAACTTGGCTCCATGCCTACCGGATATAATACACGGGGACCAGGTGGGTTTTATACGTCATTGATAAGCAGGGGATAACACGCATAGAATATTTGATCTGGTAGAGGTCCTCAATAAACTATCACAGGCGGCATTAGTATCAATGCTTAAAAAGTCTTTAATAGGCTCAGCTGGAACTTTTTGTTCTCCTCCCTACAACACATAGGTTGTAAGCTAGGTACACACAGTACAGATCAGTGAAAGATGACAGACAGGATCTGCAAGACCCTGTCTGTCATCTTTCAAAGATCTGCATACACATGGTCCCGAGCTTTCTCCCTATACACAGCATAGGGAGAACGCTCGGGACTGTGTGTTTCCCTCGGCCACGGCAGTGTATAGGGAGTCTAGCACGGCCGATTGATATTTTTGGTCTTTCCCGAGCGAGCGCTCGGCTGACCCTATCGTTCAGCGGCCGTGTGCTCGTACTGGAAATTAAGGTACATACAGTACCGATAAAGCCCCGATACCATCGGATCTGACGGTATCGGGAATTTATCGTTACTGTGTGTACCCAGCTTAAAAGGTGAATTTATGACAGCAATCACTAATCTATATTCCACAGCTACAACTTCAGTCAAATTCCCTATGACTTCATCTCAGTTATTCAATATATCTAAAGTAACAAGGCATAGTCCATTGTCCCCACTACTGTACTTACTATCTATAGAACCCACTAGCCTGCCACATAAGACTAAATCCAGACATTACGTGAAGATAAAACAATCCACCTATCTTGTTTCACTAATCGCTAGTGATGTGCTGCTCTCTGTAACTAATCCATTAATCCTCTTACCAAATTTGCAACATATAGTGAATTATCTGGATACAAAATTAATCAAAAAATAACAGAAGCCTTTCCCATTAACATTTCATCATAGGCCATATACACCCTCACCCAAACATTCCCATTCTCCTGGAAAAATAATTCTATCAAATAGCCAGGGATAAATATCACTCTCTCTGCCTCCTCTCTCTTCTCAGCCAACTACCCACCACTCATGAAGGACACCAAACAACTACTCAACTCCAGGAAAACTCTTACTTTATGATGGTTTGGTAAAATAACAAATGTCAAAATGTCCATACTATCTATGTGGCTGTATCTATTCGAAACAGTACCCATTCAAATCATAAAGAAATTTTGGACTTCATATGGTGTCATAGAGTTTGTTATGGCTGGGCTAGCTCAGGGGGGGACTGGCTGTTCCGAAAAAAGGTTTAAATATTACTAAGCAGCCCAAATACGTCATGTGGTCTACTGGTTTAACACTGCTACTCTCGCAGCCCTATGGGTCCAACTAGAACAAGACTGGATTCACCTCATACACCCTGCAGAAATTCTCCTAGAACCAAATGACTCCAAACATAACATTACAAAACCTGAGATATTAATCCCCATGCACACAACTAAAGTGATATGGAGGCGTTTGTGGAAACGCCAAGGCCTGATATCAGACATGTCTCCTTTAACTCCTATAGTTGGAAATCCTGAACTACCCCCTAGTTTTACCACACGCCATATAAAACAATGGGGGAAAGTTAAAGGGCATGTCCACTCCCCAAACTAAAATTTAACCCCATACTGGCCCCACTATACAGTTTTAAACAATCTTTACCTTACAGTCCTGATCCTTATGGTTCTTCTACAATCCATGTCCAAAGTCCAGGAAAGTGCAGAGTAGTGGCTGTCTTCCTGTCCTAATGTTGCTGCCCTCTGTCTCTCCTCCGGGAGGGATGGTGACATGCCCTTTCACCCCCCTCCCTCCCGATCCCTCTGTGCAAAGAATTAATATAGCGTAAAACCTTCATACCTATTGTAGGTCTCACCTAGAAGACCTACTAGACCCCATAACCTGTACAGTGAAAGATTTGACCACCTTAGCTTTTCAAAAGAAAATCCAAATAAAACAATATGTTTTACTCCTATCTACAAATACGTCACAATATAACCTACAAATTGTTAGGGCAGTCCCTACCCCCCAAAACCCCATATGAAAATGCAGATAAGACACTTCTGGAGTGGTCCTATACCCCATAAAAACAGGATCTGGCCAGAAGTATCAGACAGATGTTGGAGAGGGTGTGGTGAAAAATGATCTCAACATATATAATATGGGAATGCCCCAATACAAAAAAATCTATGGCTACAAGCCTCTAAATTGATTCAAACTATATTTGTATATGTTACCCCTTTGGAGCCAATTTACTGGGTTTTGGGACTTCCTTTTAAGGGACTATCTAGGACCTGCACTAAACTATGCGTTCATATTCAAGTAGCCACAAGACGTTTAATTACCTGGTTCTGGAAACAGACATCATCCCCAAAGAGGAAGACCTACTACAATCTATAGCAGAAACACGAACAATGGAAAATTTAACAGCCAGAATACTGGACCGAATGGATCAGTTCACAAAGATCTTGACCCTGTGGAGCATAATGATGTCCGTAGACTAAATAAAACCTGCGCCTCCCCCCCCCCTTACCTACATACTGTATTATCCCTACTTATTTTATTCTCTTCCTAATTTTCATTGTTTACTAATATTGTGTAGAATGCAGACTCCAATGTTTAACTATAGCCCAGAGGATTGTACAACCTCCCTATATTCACCCCCAGTACAGTACACTTCCAAAATCATCTGAGCCTAATCCAATATAGGTATGTTAATTCAAATTGAAACTGCGTTTTTCAGCCAATTGTTGAAAAGTTATACGAAAGACATATTTGACCTACTATATCTTAAATACCGAGACATTATATAAAAAAACTACTACTTTGGACTTTTCCGTACCGAGGTGGATAACGAACTTCACATTATAAATTTGAAGGCTATGATACTCAAAGACTGTCATCCTCACGATAAGTTTTTGGAAAAATTTAATTGTAAACATGCTATATGTGTACAAAGATTTTAAAATGTTTTTAAAAATAAAGTTATAAAAAAAAAACAAGATATATATAACCACGAGGAGCCAAATTAAAGGAATAAGAGGATTGATAAAAGTTTTTTTCGGTAACCTGCTAACTGCTAGTAGGTAAAACAGGTATATAAACACACATTAAATGTACGTGCATGTAATATGTTGCTGCAGTATCAGCCCAGATCTCTACATATTCAAAATAATATCCTTGTTACCTTGAAGCCAGCTTATTCTTCTCTTTGCGGGAACGTGGCCTGGCAGTAAGAGGCAGTTCAGATACAGGTGTCAGGTCACTGATTACTTTATTAAGCTTGCGGAGCTCTCCTCCAATCTGCAGAAGCTTTCTGGGGTTGGGTGTTAAGTCCTCCACATCTGTCCTGCGAGATTTCTTGACTGTATACTTTCCTGTTTACAAATATATTAATGAAATCAGTTTTTGCCAATATAAAACGTTACTGCCAAATTACTTAATACTTGTGGTGTTAGTCAACAATACATACCATGGTGCAAGCCATTTTTCTGATACAGGTTACTTGGAAGAGTATCTCTATTCCATTCCGAGGGTTTCAATAATCCTTCCTGTTGAGAAGGCATCATCTGCTCACTATATTCCCAAAAGTATCGCCGCTTGCCCCTCTTCCGTGATGAAATGGCCGCAATTCCTTTTAAGTCTTCTACTGAATCGTTTTCATAGCCTATAATAAAAAAACTCTTTAGTTTGATTTATTGAAGGTAACTGAAATTACAGCAGTGACTGTCAGTCACTCCAAACTCAAAATTTCTACTACAGTAGAGGGAGCCTATAAAATCGCCCGCGTGTGGCTGCACGACTGTCCCATCAAGAAACAATTATTTGGTAATTAAACACTGGATGATATCTGATAAATTACCGTGGAATACCTTTACATTTATATCCAGCTTTATTTTTTGGAACACAGGTAAAATTATTAAACCCCAGCCAAAAAGACTATAGGCATTTAAAAATGCCTACATCAGCTTATCATTTTAAATATTTGAATAGGTAAGTCCAACTGACAAAACACCTTATTTAGATGAGATTATACTAATTGGGATACATTGTTTGGTATAACATTTAGCTATAAATGTTAATCACTCCCCAAACATAGCTTTCGCATTACTATTATCTTTCAAAGACTCCCATGAAGTCCCTTGCCACCTAGGCGCCGCCCCCTGCTCCTGTTTCGAGCAAAAACAGGAGCAGAAGGCTTTTACCACTTTACTATCTGGTCACGGCTGTCAGGCGATTGGGCGTGATGTCACGTTGCGCCTTTACTGACAGCGGCAACCAGGAAGTGGAGTGGCCACCAGCCGAAGAGGAGAAGTGGTGAGGCCCGGGACAGGCCATCTTTGGAGTATATTAGTAGTGCAAAAGGTAGTTTTGGGGGGAGAGGAGGGTGATTATAATTTATAGCCAAACTTTGTCTTTGACTGCACATGCCCTTTAAGCTTATTATTGCCTGTACTTGTTTTTTTTATATATTTGTATAACAAAGAACAACCCCTTTCTGCAATATTTTTTTTAATTTATGTTTACTGGTAATTGCTTAATATTAATTTCGGAAACAATGTATTTTCATTAGTGTGACTCAGCAAACAGATTCAAGTCACAAAATACCTGGTTCTGAAAAGGTATCACTGATGTCATCTTTATCATCTTCATAATCTTCCTCTTCTTCTTCCTCCTCCTCCTCTTCTTCATCATTCTCAGATAATTCATGCTCGCTACCAAACCCTTCATCATGATCCTCTTCATCCAACTCACCATCTTCTTCCTCCTCCTCCTCCTCCTCTTCCTCTTGAGGGATTTCACTTTTTATTGTGGCTTCTGTGAGTCCTTCTGATACAAAAAGGGAATAGTTGTGCTCTTCTTTCTTTTGGGAAGGATCAGAAATGGAAGATCCTGAAGAAACATTACAATCTACTGGACCAATTGTGGCAAGTGCAGGAGGACAAAACAGCTTTTGAGTTTCCTTGAAGGGCAGGATATCATAGCTTTTACGGCCTACTGATGGCTCCCCTGTAATTCCATTCTGCTTCTTGGCCATGGCACCACAAAAACATGTATTTTCCTTGGCCGCATCAGTGGCAAACACATTGGATGTTGGTCGACAAGGAATTACAGTACTAATCTTTACCTTGGCTTTTTTCACATAGTCTTTACATTCCCCATGAATGTTGATTTTTTCTTCACATGAAACATTAGTCTTTATAGCCATCTGAATGCTTGCAGCAGACTTTGTAGCCTTTTGAGAGCAATCGGCCAATGGCAGTTCAACATGTGCTGTCTTGGCCGAGCATACTAAGTTTGTCACTCTCCCTGCTGTCATTTTTTTTCCAGGAAAACATGTAGCCTTGGTGCCAAGAAAGCTCTCTGAGTAATTTAATGAATCAACAACTGACTGAGAGTCCTCACTGTTTAACTGTGCAAGAGTGGGTGTTTTGCTGATCACCTCTTCATCCTGATATGGACTGGAGAAATCATCAAGACCCAAATAATCCACCTCTTTAGTTCCCCAAATGTCATAGCTTGTTAGCTTTGTATACTTTGTCAGGTCCTCACAGTAGGTGTCCCACTGTTCCCAATTAGAAGACACAGGTGGACTGTTTTCAAGGATGTCGGTGAAAGTATCCAAGTTTTCAAAATCTTTGCAGTCTTCTATCATTAGGAAGTTTTCTGTTGGGCTCTGTTGATATCCTAATTCTCGATCCTTAAAAAGAGAAACAATGATAAATGTTTTATATCAGCGCTTAAAGATAAGACTGAGGTAGTCAAACCATTAAAATATTGACATACTGTACATTGATATTGGCATACAGTACAAGTATACTTTTACTGCTGCCGATAGGCTGCCAATTTTTAATGTTTAACATTTACAATCTGTATTGTACCTACTTCTGTGACAAAAGAAATCTACCTAGGATATAGTCTGTGTTTCTAATTAAACAGTGCTTAAATTCTGTGATTTGTTATATCTGTTATATTCAATTAGATCAACTGGGACTTGAAGTTTAGTTCTTGAAGGTGTTTCGCTAGTCATCCGACTGGCTTTCTCAATTCAGAATGACTTGTACAAGAATCTGTGACAATTATGTACCCTGGAAAATCCCAATTAGCATATCACAGCCAAGTGTTAAGGGCGTGATTGGATAGTGGCTAAGAGGTGTTATAGGAACGCCCAGAGTACAGTGTCAAAACAGCATTGTACATGGCAGACAGTTGTCGAACCCCCCCACCTGTATTTAGGCCTCCTTAACACCTATCTTGAACCAGTCACGTTCCTTTGCCAGTATGTTAACATTACAATCTTCAAAGGTATGTCCTTTATCCTTAAGATGCAGGTACACGGCTGAGTCCTACCCCGAGGAATTGGCTCTTCTGTGCTGGGCAATACGTTGATTCAGTTGCTGTTTGGTCTCCCCCACATACAAATCAGAGCATTCTTCACTGCACTGCGTATATGATGTCGCTTTTCTTGTGTTTGGGTATTGGGTCTTTCGGATGTACCAATTGCTGCCTCAGTGTGTTGTTCGGTTTAAAGCAGACAGGGATACGGTGTTTTTTTGAAAATTCTTCTTAATTTCTCAGAGACCCCTGCTACATATGGGATGACCATGTTCTTTCTCCTGTCTTGCTTTTCCCCTTCACTGTTGGTATTCGTGTTCTTTTCTTTCCTTCTACTTCTTTTGACAAAGGCCCAGTCTGGATATCCACAAGTTTTAAGGGCTCCTCTGAGATGTTTCATTTCTTTCGCCTTTGCCTCTGTGCTAGTGGGGATGTTCTCAGCTCTGTGTTGCAGGGTTCTGATGACACCCAGCTTGTGATCTAAAGGGTGGTGGGAGTCAAACATCAAATACTGATCTGTGTGTGTTGGTTTCCTGTAAACCTCTACTTCCAGTTTACCATTTTCCTTAACTTCTACCAAGCAGTCCTAGAAAGCCAGTTTGTTGTTTTGTACCTCTTCCCTTGTAAATTTGATGTTTTGGTCTACCGCATTAATGTGTTCTGTGAAAGCTTGTACTTCCTTCTGGTGGATTTTAACCCAGGTGTCATCCACATATCTGAACCAGTGGCTGGGTGCTATGCCCTTAAAGGTATTAAGCGCCTGTTTTTCTACCTCCTCCATGTAAGGGTTGGCCACAATGGGTGAAACTGGAGATCCCATAGCACATCCGTGTTTTTGCTTATAGAACTTTTCCCTGTATTTGAAATAGGTGGTATTCAGGCACAAGTCCAGTAAGGAACACACCTGTTCTGGGTTGAGATCAGTTCTGCTGGTCTTGGCCTAGCCATTTTCTAATTTTTTCTAATTGAGATTTTTTTCTAATTGGGATTTTCCAGGGTACATAATTGCCACAGATTCTTGTACAAGTCATTCTGAATTGAGAAAGCCAGTCGGATGACTAGCGAAACGTCTTCAAGAACTAAACTTCAAGTCCAGTTGATCTAATTGAATACAACAGATATACCATGACCTGGATGAATGAGAACCTTCACAAGCATATTTCAAATCATTTTGGGGAGAAAACCCTCAAACTTGTACGGCAATATGAAAAGACAGCAAGGAAATTGGCAGACTACAGAAACCACCTGCGATTTAACCTCCGATGCAGACAACAAAGGCTAGTACCATGCAGCATATGTCTGGATTCCACAGAGGCATCAGAGCCAAACAGATACTGCAAAAGGCTCAAACACAGCTCCTAAATGAACGGGTATGACAGACACATTTTACAGTTGATGCTTTAATGCACAACATTAGTCAACTAGAACAGAACCTGGCCTCACAGCTACCAGTGGCCATCTGGGAAAGAGTGGTGTAGTTTACCAAACAAGAACAGCTTTCTCAGCACTGTAAGGGCAAACAAAGGCAACAGAACAAGTTCTCTATTCTGTCATCCCAGAACACTCCCAAAGGAGAACAACTACCTTGGATACAAAAGGAGGGAAGTGTCACTTCATCTAACAAGGAGGAATGGGTGAGAAACGTGTCTAACAGGACCCTGACCCAGCCAGAAATGGAAGTCCTTGCTAAGGGCTTGAATTTTGCCATCACTCCTAAAGCCATCCCTGTGGTGGATATTATAGCAGCCACAGAAGCCTCAATTCACAATAATAAGGTACCACAGTGTGAGGCAGAACAACTTTGCCTTAAGGTATCTGCAGCCTTAGCCAGTGCTAAAACTCCTTCAGCTGACCTGACCGCACAGGAAAGAAGAGCCTTAACATCCCTCAAGAAAGATTCCAGTATCACCATTCTACCGGCAGACAAGGGAAGATGCACAGTCGTACTCAACACCTCAGACTACCATTATAAGGTAACCATGCTCCTGGTCGATAACAACACATATGAGGCTTTAACAAGGGATCCCACCAGCCGTTACAAAAAAAAGGGTCATAGACTTACTACAACAGCTTCAAAAGGATAAAGCCATTGATCAAGCAATGTATCATCGCCTCTACCCTGGTGAGGCACATCCATGCATATATGGACTCCCAAAGATACATAAGGAAGGGGCCCCACTAAGACCTATAGTCAGCAGCATCAACTTTAACATACAAGGTGGCAAAATACCTAGCCAACATCTTAGGACCATTGGTGGGAAGTTCTAAGCATCACACCCAGAACTCTCAGGATTTCACCAACAAGACTGAAGATATAGTACTTGGTGCAGAAGAAACTATGGTGTCCTATGATGTGACATCTCTCTTCACCTGTATACCCACCAAGGAGGCTGTTGACATGGTGAGAAAATGGCTAGGCCAAGATGCTAATTGGGATTTTCCAGGGTACATAATTGCCACAGATTCTTGTACATGTCATTCTGAATTGAGAAAGCCAGTCGGATGACTAGCGAAACGTCTTCAAGAACTAAACTTCAAGTCCAGTTGATCTAATTGAATACAACAGATATACCATGACCTGGATGAATGACAACCTTCACAAGCATCTGTGATTTGTTGTTTTTAAATATCTGATGGGCTACTGTCTGCCTGTCTTTGGTTTAAAGAACATGAAAAGTTATTACAGAATGTTTTGCTACTACTGTGCATTAACTTATTAATGTAACTTTATCCAATGCTTCTTATATATTATATTCTTTATAAATAGGGAGTGCCGGGGGGTAAAAAATGTTTCTATTTAATTTGAATTTGCTTTTGTTCCATTTTTAGGCTGGGTTGAACCTTTAGTAAAGACACCATTAAACTTTAGTAAAGACACCAAATTAGAACCATGGATGCAGACATCGAAAGTTTCCCAAGAAGCTAGGGAATTGGAATCACTCAGCTTCTGTTGAACGTCATGAGTCCATCTCTTTGAAAAACGTTAGAACGTTGGAGTCAATAATTCTTTAAAATTTTGCATCTAGGATGATAGATTGGAAACCCACAACCCTCATATAAAAACAATATCTGCAAACTTACCAGTTCATACATAAAATCAGGATCTGAGCTGTTTGCTAGAAGGTCTGTGCTCAATAATGTCTGTTCAGCAAGAGTGGGGCTCCGAAAGGCCTCCCCAAAAGGAGGATCCATTCCACTTACACTGGGCTGAGTAGAAAGCACAAAGAAAAATTATAATAAAATACCATGTTAATGTACAAGCCTAGACAAATCATAAACAAACACAAGCAGTGACTTACCTGAGGCATCTCAAAGCTCAGATTTTCAGGACTCAGTCCTAAATGCTTTCTCTGCCGTCTAACAGACTTATTTTCCAGCTTTTCCGTGCTATCGGTGATAAAAGAACTATACATGCAAAGAATCTTTTCTGCTTTCCACTTACAGGAAAATAAAGTTATATTTCCTTCATTCAAAGTAAATGGCCAAGGCTATACCTGTATAAGAAAAAAGAAAAAGAAAGCTTAAATATATAAATAAAATGTATAATTTACACACAAAAACAGATATGGGCTTACCTAATAAGGGGGGGGGCATTTTTTTTCTGTGCTAGTAATCTGCAGCCACCAATTAGATGTTACCTTTTTACTACTCTACAGAAGTTAGAAAAAATGTTAACATCTGATTGGTAGCTGCAGATTAATAGCAGGGGTAACTCATCCCCCCCACACTTGTATCTGTATGTTGTTCCTCCCATGTAGATTGTAAGCTCTTAATGTGTCATGGCTTGTTGCACTTATATCAATTTATACATAATTTATATATGCTTTCTTAACCGATGTATGAAATTGTATTTAATTTAATTTAATTTTTATTAATCTGTATAATTGCTTGCACTTATCCCCGTTTGTATACTCTGTATTTTTTAATGTACATCGCTGTGTACCCAAGTGGCGCTTTATAAATAAAATTATACAAACTTACATACACACTTTACCAATTTGGTAAAAGAACACAACATTCAACATGAATCCTAAGAACTGAACCACTTAGATTTTGTCCACAGACCAACACATACTAAATATGCATACATAATTTATGTTCAGACAACTTACCCCACATTTTGCTTAAAGGGCATCACCACTGATAAAACATTTTTGGTTTCAGTTTTATTGAAGAACGGGAGGTAAAGGAACTGTGTCTTACCTCCCGTTCTCAATAAAACCTGCAGGAAACGGGAACGAAGGTAAGATACTTACACAATCGCTCACTCCTCCGTCACTGTCAGAGGACTCAGCGGAGGAGCGAGTCTACCTTACATTTGTTCCTAGCTCCAGCAGGTTTTATTGAACAATGGGATGTAAGACACAGCTCCTTTACCTCTTTATGGGGCAATTTTTCTTCAATAAAAAATACCAACATATTTTTTTATCAGTGGAGATAACCTTTAAATTAGATATAGGTTTTTGGCTATTAGTGCTTACAGATCTGTCTCCCTACATACGTTCAATAAAAAATATTGTTAGAATACCTACGGGGAATGCATATCCTGGGGCGGCGCTTTTCCAATTGAATTTTTGATCGGCGGAACCTATCGTTTTGATCTTCTGTAGATTACAGCTTTAAAAACTACAAAGATGGGGTTGACTGAAAATTTTCCACCTTGCCTGATCATAGTTTATTTGATCGATATCGATGATCAGTCTATTGAAAATATGAAAAAATGCCATTGATATTCGCATCAATTCGGCAGTAATTTTTCCTGCAACCGACAGGTCTCTGTCGAACTTTCGACTAAATTGGGGAAAGTTCAATCAGACATGTTGGTAATTTTAAAGGGTATCTCCACTAAAAAAAAAAAAAATTGCCCATTTATTTTTTTTGAAGAACGGGAGGTAAAGGAGATGTCCCAACGGACTGTCTTCTATGCGCATGCTCAAGTGTGATGCACATCTGAATAGAAGAGTCCATCGGGACGGAACTTCTCTCCTGATCGTTTTATTGTATAGCGGGAGGTAAGACACAGCTCCTTTACCTTCCGTTCTTCAATAAAACTTTGTCCTATTATAGGTGTAGGCAGCAGTGAGGGGATCGATAAATGCATATTTTCAACTGTACTGAGAAGGAAAAAGTATGCCTTGATCAATTTTGATTACATTTCTACTAAAATCTGATGAAAAATTACATAGTAGGACAGATCTCTGGTGCTTGGTTTACTGCCTGCTTCTCAAAAGAAAGATACATTTTAAAGGTTAAGTAACCAAAAGGCTTTAAAGGGCATGTCCACCCCCCAAACAAAAATTTAACCCACTACTGGCCCTACTGCTCCTTACAGTTCTCCTGCAGTGCTTGTGAAAAAGTCCAGGAAACGGAAGAGCAAGAGCTGTCTTTCTGTATGAAAGGTTTCTGCCTCCTCCTTGTCCTCTGAGAGGACAGTGGCAAGCGCAGGCGAGCCCTTACCCCCACCCCTCCTGATCCCCCCATGACTGACCTTCACCTAGCGTAAACTTTTTTTATACTGAAGGATATCCCTTCCCACCCCAACCGCTATATTACATTGCTAAAAAAAGAATATGAACTGTACTTACAGCCCTTCACTCCTATGGCGCTCCCCATTGATGGCAGCTGGGTCTGTGATTGGCTGTCTCTGAGCCAATCACAGCCGTGGTTGCCAGTCCAGCCCGTTTGCTAGTTCTGGCAATAGGGAGCAAGATCAGATCGCTGCTGGAGCGAGGGGCTGTAAGAACTGTTCAAATTCAATGTAATATAGCAGTTGGGGGTGGGAAGGGATGTCCAACAGTATTTAAAAAAAATATTTAGAGGGTGGAGATGCCCTTTAAGAGACTAGAAGTAAATTGTCTTGCCTAACAACTTGTGCTCTTTAAATTAAATAAAAATTCACATAGCATAGAATAGTATTTGAGGTTGAATAAATACATATGTCCATCTAGTCCAACCTCAGAAATACCCACATTTCCTGCCAGAGGAAGGAAAATACCAATACCAGTAACGTGAAACATTTTCCCCACCCCAACAATTTTAATCAATGTCATAGCATATCAAAGTACAAGTCAGCACTTCAAGAATCATACAGGGACATTCAAATATTGTGCAATATGATCATATAACAGTATTGGACATCCCTATTTTTATTACATTCAGTATCAAACAGCGATTCCATATCCTAGTCTGGTTAATTGATATTGTGATAATTCTTTATAAAAATACCCAATAGAAAATAGAAAAACTGCTAGACTCAAGTATAAACCAAGGGTTGACTTTCTCCCAGACAGTCCCATAGAAAGCCTCATACACAGCCCCATAGAAAGTCCCATACACAGCCCCACAGAAAGTCCCATACACAGCCCCACAGAAATTCCCATACACATCCGTGCCCTGCATACCTTTCTGTTTGTTAATCCTGTTACTTCTATCTTATTTTGTTCATCTTTCCCTTGCAGCCTGGGTTGGCTGTGCGTGATGGCCCGTCTGGTGTGTTGGGGGTGAAAACTGCAATTGTGAAGATACAGTAGCTACACCTGTCAATAAGTTTTCTCTATATTGATGTGTGCAGTTTACTGTTTGTGATCGACACTGTAGTATGTAAGGAATGTACATAGTATAGTAGTATAGTATAGTATTTGAGGTTTAATAAAGACATACGTCCATCCAGTTCAACCCATCTAGCAATAACCTAATTTACTGCCTAACTGTTGATCCAGAAAAACCCACCAAATTCCTTCCTGACTTCAAGTGGCAATCGGAAATTTCCCTGGATCAACTCTACTTTATGTATCAATACCAGTAACTTGCAACATTCCATGTTTGCAGAAACTCATCCAGCTTTTTTTTGAAACTGACCAATGAACCTGCCATAACAATGTCCACTGGAAGACAGTTCCATAACTTTACCGTTCTCACAGTGAAAAACCCTTTCCGAGCTTGAAGCCTAAACCTTTTTCTTCAAGTCTTAAGGGATGTCCTCGTGTCCTTTGACATGTTCTATTGGTGAACAATGCCCCAGATAGTTTATTGTATGGCCCATTAATGTATTTATACACAGTAATCATATCCCCATGCAAGCACCTTTTCTCCAGCGTACATAATTGTAACTTTTCCAGTCTCTCTTCATATTCAAGCTCCCCCAATCCCCTTATTAATTTAGTTGCCCTTCTCTGAACCCTTTCCATTTCAAAGATGTCCTTTTTGTACACAGGATTCCAAAATTGCACTGCATATTCCAAATGAGGCCTTACCAATGCTTTGTAAAGAGGGAGAATTACATTTTCCTCCCTTGAATCCATACCTCGCTTTATACAAGACAATACCATGCTGGCTCTGGCTGTTGCCGCCTGGCACTGCTTGCTACCTTTAAGTTTGTTATCCACCAAAACTCCAAGATCCCTTTCCAACAGGGATTCACTTAACACAGAGCCATTTATAGTATAAGTAGCACAAGGATTTTTAAGTCCAAAATGCATCATCTTACATTTATCAACATTAAATTTCATCTGCCACTTAGCAGCCCAATGTGACAATCTATCTAGATCCCCTTGCAACGATTGTTTTTAATGGTCGACAAAGTTTTGTGTCGTCAGCAAAAACAGAAACCTTGCTGACAATACCCACTTCCAAATCATTAATAAATAAATTAAATAGAAGCGGCCCCAGCACAGAACCCTGTGGCACCCCACTTAGCACTTTAGTCCATAATGATGAAGCCCCATTAACAACTACTCTCTGCATCCTATTCATTAACCAATTTTCTATCCATGTACAAATGTGACTCCCCAGACCAACAGACCTTAGCTTATACATTAGTCGCCTATGGGGGACTGTATCAAAAGACTTTGCAAAATCCAAGTAAACTACATCTACTGCTATGCCAGAGTCTAAATTTCTACTTACTTCCTCATAAAAGCCAAGCAAGTTAGTTTGACAAGATCTATTCCTCCTAAATCCATGCTGGTTACTACTTATAATGTCAGTCCTTGAAACATACTCTAGAACATGTTCCCTTATTAAACTTTCCAGGATTTTTTTAGGCTTAGTGATGTTCAGCTATCCTAACTTCATTATCAATTTTAGCTAGTTTGATTGCTTTCTTACACTCCTTGTTACAGTTTTTATACTCCCTAAAGGCCCTTTCCGTTCCTTCGGCCTTAAAGGTTTTACTGTAAATGCCTTTTTCTTCCTTTCCATTTGCCTCTTTACATCAGAATTCAGCCACATGGGCGCGGATTTATTTTTTTTACATTTATTTCCTAAGGGTATAAATTTAGATATGAACTGGCTTAAAATCCCCTTGAACACAGTCCACTTCTGTTCAGTACATTTACCTGATAATACGTTATCCCAGTTGACATTCTGAAGAGCTGCTTTTAACCTGGGAAAATTTGCTTTCCTGAAATTAAATGTCTTTGTTAACCCAACGCACTTTTCCTTTCGATAACAAAGTCCAAATGCCACTATTTCATGGTCACTATTCCCTAAGCCTCCAGTTACCTTTATATCTATAATGCGCTCCACAATGTTAGATATTACCAGATCCAACAGAGCTCCTTTTCTAGTAGGAACCTCAACCACCTGTGAGAGAAAATTATCCTGCAGCAAATTCAGGAACTCATCGCCTTTTTCTGTGATGGCAGTTCCACCACACCAATCAATGTCAGGGTAATTGAAGTCCCCCATAATGAGCACACTCCCCAAACTTGCAGCCCTTGCCAACTGCATATGAATTTGACACACCTCCTCTCTGCTAGCATTTGGCGGCTTATAACAGACACCAACAATGACATTACCCCCTTTCCTGTTGCCTAATTCCACCCATATTGCCTCCATTTTATCATCCATATCACCAGTTATCTCTTTTAAATTTGGCTTCAATTTTTTTAACATAAACATATACTCCTCCCCCTTTCCTTTTTTTCTGTCCTGCCTAAACAAGGCATATCCTTCTATATTTACAGCCCAGTCGTGAGAACTGTTCAACCACGTTTCTGCTATAACTATTACATAATACTTTTCATTCAATGCCATAATTTCCAATTCACCCATTTTGTCAGCCAGGCTTCTCGCATTTGCAAACATACATTTTAGATTATGATCCTGTAATTTATTCGTACACTTTAATACACATGCCTCCCTATCCCCTATGCTAGCCCCACCCCCCTTTACGCCCACCACTGGCCTATCAACACCCTGCTTTCTCCTGGGCTATCTATCCAGTGAGACTGCTAATACCCTCCCCCCCAAACCTAGTTTAAAATCTCCTCCAACCCTCTAGCCATCTTCTCCCCTAAAACAGCTGCACCGCCACCCAAACCCTTCTTCCTTACACCACTCTCTTAGCCACGCATTAATGCTCCTAAGCTCCCGCTGTCTCCCTGGCTTAGCACGTGGCTGCGGTAGTATTTCTGAAAACACTACACTGGAGGTCCTTGCTTTTATCTTGGCCCATAGCTCTCGGAAATCATGTTTAAGGACCTCACCTCCTCCTCTAACTTTGTCATTGGCACCAATGTGAACCAAGACCGCCGGGTCACACCCAGCCCCACCCAATAATCTGTCTACACGATCCACCACATGCCGAACCCTAGCACCAGGCAGGCAACACACAGTTCGGCATGTAGGGTCTTGGCGGCAGATTACCCTATCTACCTTCCTTATAATGGAGTCCCCTACTACTACCACCTGCCTTGCATTCCTGACCCTTCGTTCCTCCTCCCTTGTATCAGAGATGGCAGTCCTCTGGGTGCTCAAGGGACTAGCCCCCTCCATACAAGCTAATTCCGAGGTGTCCTCCTCCACTTCATTACCAAAGGCGGCAAATCTGTTGGGATGGACAATCTGGGAAGAAGCCCCCCTACTCTTCCGTCCCCCACTTCCCCTAGTAACCCTAACAAAACTATCTCCTCCCTCAACCTTTCCTGTCCCTCTTCCACCCACCTCTATACTGGCCCCAGCCAGTGCCTGCTGACCCCCCAGTTCTGCCAATCCCCGCAATGCTGCAAGCTGCCCCCTTAGACTCTCCACCTCAGCTTCCAAACGGGCAACCCACTCACACCTGACACAGACATAGGTTCCCCGGAACGTCTGCTCCAGGTTCCTATACATGTGGCATGATGCACATTGCATGGTACCAACAAAACTGTCCCTTCTAATACACCACACCAGCACAGTGACGTACAAACCTTGTTTAATTGCCCTTCTTGTTTCAATGTCCTTCTTTTTCTATGTCCATGAGAGCAAGGTCCTTAAGAGACAGGGACACTCACTCTAGTTCGTTTCACTAACAGGAAACTTCCTTTTGTTAGGTCCAAACCACAGGCCCAACAACTGTGAATCCTATTTAACTAATAGGCCCCAACCCCCACACCAATAGTTCCTTGAATACTGTTTTTATTTTGATTGAAGGGTGGAATGTGTTAAATTGGGAATGAAAATGTTTAAAGGTTGCCTTCACTTTCTGTCCATATTAGAAAAATATAATCTACTGGTATTATAGGTCAGTAGGTGGGTGTACCTGTGTGTGGGGGGTTGGGGGTATCAGTGTTTGTGTTTATGACCATGAAACAAACTGTTTTGAAATATTCACATTTTAGGATTGTTACAATTATAGTCTATGGGGGAAAATGTCTGGTAATTCGCCGATAACGCTGTAACGCTTCCGCAGATTCCTTAGCTAGTTAATAGCACACTTCTCCTATATGCCCCGCACGTCTATACCAAAATTTCATGTCCCTAGCTCAAAAACTGTGGGAGGAGATACAGTCCAAAAATAGCGGAATAAAAAAAGAAGAAGAAGAAAGAAGAATCAAGTTATTGGCTAAGATAATTATAGCAAGCTTTCAGAACATTCTAGTTCCTTTTTCAAGCTGAAGGTATTCAGCTTGAAAAGGGAACTAGAATGTTCTGAAAGCTTGCTATGATTATCTTAGTTAGCCAATAAAGGCCAGTTATCTCTTCTTTTAAATTTGGCTTCAATTCTTTTTTAACATAAACACATACTCCTCCCCCTTTCCTTTTTTTTCTGTCCTGCCTAAACAAGGCATATCCTTCTAAATTTACAGCCCAGTCGTGAGAACTGTTCAACCACGTTTCTGCTATACCTATTACGTCATACTTTTCATTCAATGCCATCATTTCCAATTCACCCATTTTGTCAGCCAGGCTTCTCGCATTTGCAAACATACATTTTAGATTATGATCCTGTAATTTATTCGTACACTTTAATACACATTCCTCCCTATCCCCTCTGCTAGCCCCACCCCCCTTTACGCCCACCACTGGCCTATCAACACCCTGCTTTCCTCCTGGGCTATCTATCCAGTGAGACTGCTAATACCCTCCCCCCCAAACCTAGTTTAAAATCTCCTCCAACCCTCTAGCCATCTTCTCCCCTAAAACAGCTGCACCGCCACCCAAACCCTTCTTCCTTACACCACTCTCTTAGCCACGCATTAATGCTCCTAAGCTCCCGCTGTCTCCCTGGCTTAGCACGTGGCTGCGGTAGTATTTCTGAAAACACTACACTGGAGGTCCTTGCTTTTATCTTGGCCCATAGCTCTCGGAAATCATGTTTAAGGACCTCACCTCCTCCTCTAACTTTGTCATTGGCACCAATGTGAACCAAGACCGCCGGGTCACACCCAGCCCCACCCAATAATCTGTCTACACGATCCACCACATGCCGAACCCTAGCACCAGGCAGGCAACACACAGTTCGGCATGTAGGGTCTTGGCGGCAGATTACCCTATCTACCTTCCTTATAATGGAGTCCCCTACTACTACCACCTGCCTTGCATTCCTGACCCTTCGTTCCTCCTCCCTTGTATCAGAGATGGCAGTCCTCTGGGTGCTCAAGGGACTAGCCCCCTCCATACAAGCTAATTCCGAGGTGTCCTCCTCCACTTCATTACCAAAGGCGGCAAATCTGTTGGGATGGACAATCTGGGAAGAAGCCCCCCTACTCTTCCGTCCCCCACTTCCCCTAGTAACCCTAACAAAACTATCTCCTCCCTCAACCTTTCCTGTCCCTCTTCCACCCACCTCTATACTGGCCCCAGCCAGTGCCTGCTGACCCCCCAGTTCTGCCAATCCCCGCAATGCTGCAAGCTGCCCCCTTAGACTCTCCACCTCAGCTTCCAAACGGGCAACCCACTCACACCTGACACAGACATAGGTTCCCCGGAACGTCTGCTCCAGGTTCCTATACATGTGGCATGATGCACATTGCATGGTACCAACAAAACTGTCCCTTCTAATACACCACACCAGCACAGTGACGTACAAACCTTGTTTAATTGCCCTTCTTGTTTCAATGTCCTTCTTTTTCTATGTCCATGAGAGCAAGGTCCTTAAGAGACAGGGACACTCACTCTAGTTCGTTTCACTAACAGGAAACTTCCTTTTGTTAGGTCCAAACCACAGGCCCAACAACTGTGAATCCTATTTAACTAATAGGCCCCAACCCCCACACCAATAGTTCCTTGAATACTGTTTTTATTTTGATTGAAGGGTGGAATGTGTTAAATTGGGAATGAAAATGTTTAAAGGTTGCCTTCACTTTCTGTCCATATTAGAAAAATATAATCTACTGGTATTATAGGTCAGTAGGTGGGTGTACCTGTGTGTGGGGGGTTGGGGGTATCAGTGTTTGTGTTTATGACCATGAAACAAACTGTTTTGAAATATTCACATTTTAGGATTGTTACAATTATAGTCTATGGGGGAAAATGTCTGGTAATTCGCCGATAACGCTGTAACGCTTCCGCAGATTCCTTAGCTAGTTAATAGCACACTTCTCCTATATGCCCCGCACGTCTATACCAAAATTTCATGTCCCTAGCTCAAAAACTGTGGGAGGAGATACAGTCCAAAAATAGCGGAATAAAAAAAGAAGAAGAAGAAAGAAGAATCAAGTTATTGGCTAAGATAATTATAGCAAGCTTTCAGAACATTCTAGTTCCTTTTTCAAGCTGAAGGTATTCAGCTTGAAAAGGGAACTAGAATGTTCTGAAAGCTTGCTATGATTATCTTAGTTAGCCAATAAAGGTATCACCTTTATACCACTTTTGTTATTTTTTATTTCAAAAGGGTTACCCTGTATACAATGTATTTGCAAATACCAATGGAATCTGCTGTGCATTTGCAATGAGGTTGCATATGTATGGCCACTTTTAGGCATCCCTGCAACCATTTTATTTTTGCTAAAGATAAAATTGTATTACCTAACCTCCTGTTCTTCAATCAATTTCTATGGAGCCAGGAACGAAGAAACTTACCTTTTGCGAGATCTTAATTGGCTACACTGAAATTCCTGACCGCTTCCTGGTTCAGTTCAACTCTATCGAGCATTATCGTGCATGTGCGCTATAGTTGAACAGAACCAGGAAGCAGCCGGGACCTGTGAGTGTAGCCACGGTGGATCGCGCAATAGGTAAAATTTCTTTCATCTTCGTTACTGACTACAGAAATTGATTAAAGAACCAGAGGTAATGCATAGCTTCTTAACCTCCCGGTCTTCAATCAATGCATTAAAGGAATAGTTCACTTTTCCAGTAAACTATTCCTTTAATTATGTTCCCAGAACAGTTTATTATGCTTACAAGCTTCGCCACTGCTCTCTGACACTTCCTAGTAAGGCAGTCAGTCACGGCCAATGGCTGATTGCCATTTCCAGACGAGCCTCCACTGCTGCAGAAGGATAGTGAAGTGAACCTGATCTTTATAAAGCTCTGTGCAAAATATTACTCAATAATGTACATTTGTAAATGAAACCTACAGAGCAGATCAATCTGGCTCCACATTTTTGTTACTATTCAAAACAAGGCACTGAAATCCAGTGTGAGACTCCCCCATACATGGCTTCGATATTCTGATCAAGTCACAATTTTCAGTGTTTTAGATATTCCAATTGACGATATTGATCGGTTTATCGACCACCTTTTTCCATAGCTGCATCTCAACCTGTCACTCACAGGGGAAGAGAGGAGGAGCAGAGCAGATCGCCAAAGAAGACTTTTAGTTATCATTGCAGGAGTTAGGGAAAGTACCCAGGGTGAGGACTTGGTGATCTAGGTTCTCACCCTAGGTACTTTCCCTAACTCCTGCAACACTAACTAAAAGTCTTCTTTGATGATCCGCTCTACTCCTCCTCTCTTCCCCTGTAAGTGACAGATTGAGATGCAGCCAATGGGGAGACAAAGTACTATCTAAATCAACAAATAAACAAATAAAAGGGAAATTAATTTAAAGTTAGAAGAAAAACATTTTAAGAAAAGTCTCAGATTTAGAAACATGTCTCATACTAAATGGCTCCAATTTATTTGTAATTGAAAGCAGATACTGATACACATTTCTCCCACTTAAGAATTAAATGGGCCTAGTATGATTACTGTTTTAATGCAGTGTCTAGCTAATATACCTGGCAACTGAAGCAGAGAACTAAAGTCTATTTTCTGTACTTTCCATAGAAAAAAAAATGACTAAAACATTAATGTTTGCCCATTTGCAAATGTATTCACAGGCTTTTGAAGACCATCAACTGCTCAGCTTCATATGCCAATTTCAGAAGAGCAAAAAACATTCATGAAGTTATGTCCGTGGCAGCAGCAAAAATGAAGGGGACAATAGTCCAAAAAATACGAGATATTGACCCTCGGAATGCAGTATCCCATCAAGAATATGTGACTTTTATTCACTATGATGAGTGTTCTTTAGTACTACCATAAAATCATTTCTGAACATAGCTTAAGTTGTAAAAGTTTAAAGGAGAACTAAAATCAAGATACAAATGTTGGGAAATCACCAAGATAGTATATAAACATAGATCTGCACACAATTGATTATATAGATAGATATAGATGTATATAGATAGATAGATAGATACACTTCTTTTCCATTCAAAACCTTGTTGGGCAGTCAGTCATTTCCCAGCGGATTGATCACTCGTTTTACCAACAGATGGCAGCACAAAGATCAGAGTCCTAATTTTTCAGACCCACAAACATAAAACATTTACCCGCACACAAAATTAGAAAGGTCAACAACCCGACCCACAAAACCGTTACCCACCGTTGGTGTGATGTATGCAGTATTGAAAGTTGGTATGTGGGAAAATAGTCAGGTCTGTGGTCAGAGCCTGAGCAAAAAATTTACTTTATTGAAGGAATGCAGCAGCACACACACCTCAAAGTAAGTGCTACTTACATGTATTTATTTATAGATTAAGATGACGCAAAGTCATTTTTTCAGTATACATACACTTGAATAAATGTATTCGGTGACAACCAGATAACTGCCTTGCAAAGGAGACTCTGGCTGCATGACAAAGCTTTTGTCGAATGAGCCCGTATAGTATGAGGCTCCTCTCTCTGACTTAGTAGTTTAACCTGATGACTTCTTTGATCCAGTTGGTTACAGTTGACTTGGAAGCTCTGAAAACTTTTTTGGACCGTCAAACAGAAGGAATTGAAATTCAGACAGGGCTAAGTTCGGGAAACATAATCCCTTAAACACAGAACTGGATCCAGTTAAATATTAGAGGATTCCTCTGACTGAGACAAAGAAGAAAGTGATTGATTTAAATGGAAAGGAGACGCAACTTTCGCTATGTCTGGCTTCAATACCACTCTGCCTGGATAAGAAAACATGAAAGGCTGGTTAATTCTCAGAATTCCTGAAATTCTGGATATAACTATAATTAGAGACATCTTGGATATAAAATAATACTTTTTATTGGCTAACTAAAATGATTGATTGCATTTTCAATCATTTCAGTTAGCCAATAAAGGGTATTATTTTATATCCAAGATGTCTCTACTTTCATCAACGGCTGTATAATTCTCTACTACTACTGATATAACAATTAGAAATGAAGCCTTCAAGGTAAATTTTTTTAACTCCATTGTAGCAGACAGACCAAACAGATCAGATTTTAAATCTGGGTAAAATGACAGACAGGATCTGCAAGGTCCTGAAGTTTCAGATGCTTGACTCCTTGAATGAATCTTATAATAAGAAGATTCAGAGGAAAGAGTTGAAATGGCTGACACTTGGCTCTTCAGAGTAGGTAAGGCTGAGCTGAAAATGATTTGTAGTCAACCATGTCCGATGAACACCATTGAAGAAACGTGGACCAAGTTCTATAGTAATTCTTGGCTGTAGAACCCTTTCTGGCTGCTTTCAGAGTGAATATTACATCATCAGAAGAACTTTGGTCCTTAAGGACTGCCAGACAGTCTGCTCAGAAATGGATGGAGAAATCAGCAAATGTCCCAAATGCACACTTAGCCTGGTATGGTGCAGACATCTCCGACCCCCACCACAAGGGGCATAGGAATACGGTTTATCAAAAAACAAGGTGAGAAAGTCGCACTCCAAATGTAGATTTATTAACTAGTGAACCTCAAAATCACAACGTTTCGGGGGTTTGTGGTTCACTAGTTAATAAATCTAAATTTGGAGTGCGACTTTCTCACCTTGTTTTTAAGCCCTGAGCCAAGAAATCCGGAACACGTGGAAGTTTGAAAGGACGGTTTATAAGCAGGTTCTTGGCCATTGAGAACTGCCGTCTCATGGGCCACCAAGGCAGAATGGCAATTACTATCTTGGCAATTATATAGTTATATAGAATTACTATCTTGGCTCTGTCCCTCTGAATTTCTGAAGAATTCTCTGTATTAACAGAAGAGGAGAAAAAAAGTATGCTAGATTGAACTTCCATGGGATGCAGAATGCATCTATGGCTAAGTTGTCATTCTGTTGGAACCTTGAATAAAAGACATGGATCTTGTTGGTCTTTGTCGCCATCAGATCTATATTGGCGTTCCCCACCTTATGCAGATCTGTCTGAAGACTTCCTGCTTTAGATTCCATTCCCCTGGAAGAAAGGTTTGACAACTCAGGAAATCTGCATCAATGTTTAGCTGGCCAGGCAGATAAACTGCTTTCAAATGTGAAAGATGATCTTCTGACCATAGGAGGATTTCCGGCATCTTGTTCCAGAGAACCCAGCTTTGAGTTCCCCCTTGTTTGTTGAGATAGGCTACAACTGTTGCATTGTCCGATTACGCACATACCGACTTCCCTTGAACCTAATGACTGAAGGATAGAAGGGCTTGCTGAACTGCCAACAGTTTCCTGAAGTTGAAGGTACTCATTCGGTTGTCCCGAAGTCCTTGGACGATGTTGCCCAGGCAGTTTGCCCCAACCTCTGTAACTGGTATCTGTAGTAACAAAGAGTAGCTCAGGAGATTCTAGATTGACCGGGGGAGTTGGTGACACAGGCTGGAAGGAAGTTGTATCTTCTGATTCAAATTCTGTCTGGCTCTCAATAGGTAGAGAAGAAGAAAATTGCAATGGTCTCACCTGCAGCATGGCCCAGTTGACAGTCTATTGTGGACACCAACTTCCAATACTCCTTAAAGATATTTCACTGAAGACAGATAACTGCTTTCCGGGAAGGAGATATTGCAACTTGGCATTGTACTGTATCTATAACAGAACCAAGGAATTCTAGGGGCTGAGTAGGAACAAGAACTAATTTCTTGTAATTCACTATCCAGCCGTGTTTTCTGAAGAGGTTCATTACGGTCTCCAGATGTCCGAGTAAGACAGTTTTGGGGGAAGCTTTTATCAGGATATCATCCAGATACATGTAGATATGAATCGCTCTTGATCTTAAGACTTCTATCAATGAGACCAGTACATTAGTGGATATCCTTGGAGACGAAGATAGGCCAAATGGAAAATAATCCTATGCTCTTCAAAAATCGTGATGTGCAGGTATGCATCTTTTAGGTCTATCTTGACCATCCAATCCCCTTTCCAAATCATAACTTTTAGGGACTCCATCCTGAAGGATTTTTCCTCTAGAAAGAAACTCAGGGATCCTAGATCCAGAATGGCCCGAAAGTCTCCAGGTGCTTTTTGAACCAGAAAGAGAGGGGATTAGACCCCACCCATGATGTTTTTTTGGAGGACTTCTATAACATCTTTCTCCAATAGGTCTAACCAAAGGGGAAACTGGATCTCTTGAAATTAAAGGCCAGTCTTTTTATGGGTAGGAAAGAAAATCCAAACTATATTCTAGAGCCACCAGCCATAAAACCAACTGATCTTTCACTGTTCTTGCCCAGGCATCCTGAAAGTGGTGAGCCAGCACACCTTCACGAGTTTTTATCTTTATTTTGCATAATGTTCTTGGAGAAATAAAAGAACTAATCCCTCCACTTACAAAATTGAGTGGGTTTACCGGGTCAGTATTGTCTTATTTCTTGAAAAGATGCCCTTTTCTTCGTTGTCTTCTGTTTTGGGACAGAATCACTTTCTTAGAATCTGCATTCTCAGATATAATATCCTTTCATTAAGGGCTGAAAGGGAGATTCCCTTCCAAAGGCATAGTGGCTAAACTACTTTTTGATGCCGAGTCAGCCTGCCACTGTCTGAGCCATAAGACCCATGGATTTAGCGGATAACTTAATGACATCCAATGATGCTTCCACAAAAATCATTGGCAAGAGAGATCAGCCAGAATATCTCAGATTTCCTGTTTTGGAACATCGCCTTTAATGCAGTTATCCAAATCCTGCATCCAGTATTTCATAGACCGAGAGAGGCCTGTTATAGCAACAGCTGGTCTCACTGATGATCCTGCCACACAATAAGATCTCTTGAGCAGAGCTTCTTGGTTTTCCTAGCAATACCAGCCATAGCAGCGTCTACCATGGGAGGAACATCCCATGAAGATGCATCTGATTTAGCAAAATGATACAGAAGTGATAACGAGAATCTTCTATCTGGAATTTTCCATTCATTCAGAAATATTTGCTTGATTCTCTCGTGTATGAAGGAGATGACGCTGAATTGCCTCTAAACCAGCGATCCACAGATTTCTCCTTCACATGAGGGTGCCATAAAAGAGTAGATTTCACCATTTCAATCAGACTATCAATTCTATCCAGAGTGGTTTCTTCTTGGAAATCGTGATTTTCTGCAACTTGCAGCCAGACAAGGAGTAAGCTGACAAGATAAACCAGCCTGTGGATTTTCCCGAGTAGGTCCGATTTGATCAAGGACTTTTGTTATAGCCTCCATCATAGCTTTAGGCTCAGTAAAGCAATCTGCACAAAATTGCTTCCCAGGAATAGCCTACTTGTCACAAGCAGAGTAACAACATCTCAGAAAACGCATTGGTTTTTTTAAATGTTCGCGACATATGTGCACATGCTCCTGAACCTAGAAGTACTTCACAGCCAAACCCTTAAGTATGTCCACAACCAACAACTCAGATACAAGCGATGAGTGACTGTGCCAACAGTGCAGGGAGAGGTTGAGACCTACACTGGACTGCCAGTGAAGCATAGAAACACCTGAATCAACGGCAAGAGCAGGAATGAAAAAAAGACAAGTAAAGGAGAAGAGGAGACATCCTTTTAATAGCTAGAGGAAGACCTGATATCCCTTATATTATATATATTTATATCTCCATAGGAGATTGCATTGAGTTTTTAGGAGCTACCAATGGGGTGGGGATATAGGATATTGGACATAGGAAAGGTGTATATGTATACTATCTCACTGTTACCATTTAAATGACCATCAGTAAATGTATATAAAATTTAGCACTGACTTATATTGGGTACAACACAAAATCTACATAATACATAAACTTACTTAAGAGCTGAGATCCCTACTTTAAAATGGAATGGTCAAATGGGTCTGCTCCATATTAAAGGAAGTATAATCCAAAAAAAGTTTCTGTCTGCTACACAGGATATGATGTGTATTGTAATGGACATATACACCAAGGCTCCTTATATACCACCTCCAGCCTGCAGGTGGTGTCAATGAGTAATAAAATGCAAGACATCCCTGCTCTCTATGGTAGGAGGAGAGAAAATGAAAGTGGATTGTGGTGTGTGCTTTGGAGTAATATTGACTGCAACACAAGATCCTGTGTATAAGACTGTGTATAAGATCCTGTTACCAGCTGTTGGGAGGACAGATTATTGGACAGACAATTTACCTTATTGAATACAAACTCTGAGGCAACAGATAAGTGTACACCATCTTACAAGGACACACACTATACAGGCCTGGTCAATATTGAAAGTGGTGCATCATAGACAGGGACACCCCTGATTACTGCACTTTATGTGGGAACCTGTTTATGTGCACTGTCTGCTTTGTGCCATACCACCAGAGTAACCCACTGTGTGCCATGCTACCCATAATCCTTCCATAAAGCAGTGATCGGATACAAATTGGTCTCAGTGGCGCTGGTAATACCATTTAATCTCCATGTTTTCTTTGTATATTTGTTCTCTGTATTAAGCTATGGAGGCTGCTACTGATAGTATTGATTTAAATCCTCCTGTCTGTCAGGCACTTACCTTTCCTCAAGCCCAGGGTCCTCCTCCGGCGGTCGCGAGCAGGAGCGTGCCGATGACGCGCTCCGTCCGCTCGCGCGCCCGCAATGACGCGAGGACGTGGGCAGCGCAGTCTTTTACCCTGCTTGCGGCCGTCTCCTTCCGGGGCACGGCCAGAAGGGATGAGGTCACAGGGGCCTATTTAGGCTCCTCCTGGCAGCTTGCCTCTTGCTGCCAGTTCAGGGTTCTCTTGACTCTGAACCTTAGCTCTCCTACCTCTGGTCCGAATATCTTCCGCAGCTCCTACCTCCAGTTGTCTCCGGTCTGCATATCTTCCACAGCTCCTACCTATGGTCCGAATATCTACCGCAGCTCCTACCTCCAGTTATTTCCGGTCTGCATATCTTCCACAGCTCCTACCTCTGGTCCGAATATCTACCGCAGCTCCTACCTCCAGTTATCTCCGGTCTGCATATCTTCCACAGCTCCTACCTCCGGTCCGAATATCGACTGCAGCTCCTACCTCTAGTTATCTCCGATCTGCATATCTTCCACAGCTCCTACCTCCGGTCCGAATATCTACCACAGCTCCTACCTCCAGTTATCTCCGGTCTGCATATTCTCCACAGCTCCTACCTCTGGTCTGAATATCTACCGCAGCTCCTACCTCCAATTGTCTTCGGTTTGCATATCTTCCACATCTTCTACCTCCGGTCCTAATATCTACCCCAGTTTCTACCTCCAGTTTCGCCTATACCTATTCTGCTGCCTCTCCACATTGTGGGATTGGCCTTTGTGGTTCTCTTCTCTGGAGCCGCGACCTGCTATCTGTTCGCCGCAAAACATCCTCACCATTAGAGGCTCTGGTGAAGACCGGCAGGTACTTAGATTCCGCGTCCAGAGGGGGTCTCACAGGGGTCTTATCCTGAAGATCTCGTAACACTGTCCTTGTACCTGCAGATGGAATTCCTCAATTAGACTCAGTAGCTCTACCAGGCCTAATTGCCAAACCTATATTTAAATATGATCCATTTGATGGGGTAACTGGGGAGTGGACTGATTGGCTACAACAATTTGAATTGGCAGCCACTATTAATGGTTGGGATGAAGGTGCTCGCTTGCAAGTCCTTAGCCTTTTGCTTAGTGGTAAAGCCAGGCAGGTATACCAAGGATTTACTGTAATACTGAAATAAAAAGCAGTTATCAGTTATTAAAAATTGCTCAGGGCTTGACAAAGGCTCAGAACCAGGAGCTGAAACGTTGCCTGTTGTAATGCACAGCTAATAAAGGATTTTCATTAAAAAATCCCTGAGTGCATTGGATTTCTCTTGGATTATATATATAACCTGTAACGTAATGGGTGAGGCGGACTGCTGGTATAAGCATGGGTTTCCATCCACCATCCAGGGGATATTCCAACGGTCCCCTATAAACGTATAGTCCAAAAATAGAGGATGTGGAGAAACCAAAATTGAACACAGGCTGCACTGTGAAAAGTATTCACTTGTCATCACTTCATATCTTCAAACACAACCTCAAAACTCACCTCTTCAGGAAAGCTTACAATCTGAACACTTCTACTCCTCTTACTGACCCATTGTTGACCCGCTACTGATAATCCACCGACAACTTGGTTACAGCCTACTACTGATCTGCTTCACCTTATGTTTCATTCTCATCACCTCTAGACTGTAAGCTCTTTTGGGCAGGGTCCTCCTTCATATTGTACCACAATAATGTTGTAACTTACCTCACTGAATACTGCTGGACCACCACTTGAATTATTTGTACTATGTATTACTTGCACTACCCTTGTATGTAACATGTATGTTTTCTTTATGTATATTAATGCAACTGTAAAGTGCCAACGGAAGATGTTCAAAAAAGGGGAGAGATAGGGCACTTTGCTTTATGTGTATATCTCCAGTGTAGTAGAAGTGCACAAAAAAACATAAATATGTAGCTATAGATACTAACTAGAAAAATACAAAAAGGAAATATACAGGCTGCAACACTATGTATGATATCAAACTAAAAGTCCTTTATTACAGAAGGGATATATTAAAATCACTTAAAAGCACATACAGGGCTAACACTTCACACTATCAGAGTTTAAGTCATAACATGTTAAGACATTTATGTAAAATACCTTTTTATAGCTAATGATTAAAGTGACATATAGCTACCAGTCTCCTGTCTTATCAGTCAATGTCATCCATGTGGTGTCTGGTGAGTGAGACCCTGTATGAAGGCAAAGCAGGTGGGACGTGTTTCGCTCCTCCTATCCAGGTATCGGAGCTTTCTCAGCCATGCTGCTCTGTCCCCCACTCGACCGTCTATTTAACTAAGCCGCGAACGGCAAGTTTCGACCGGCTGGAGTGACGTAACTCCGCATGCTCGCGCTACGCGATCTCATTCGTCACGCTCGCGCACATGCATTACATACGGAAGTGGGGAATTTTTGTCAGTTTAGTCCTGTATCTTACCTCACTGAATACTGCTGGACCACCACTTGAATTATTTGCACTTTGTATTACTTGCACTACCCTTGTATGTAACATGTTTTCTTTATGTATATTAATGCAACTGTAAAGTGCCAACGGAAGGTGTTCAAAAAAGGGGAGAGATAGGGCACTATATATTTGAATGATTTGGACACTTTCTATATAGTTACTGAAGCACTTTATTGAGCTGTATGTACGTAAATACTGACTTCCGGTCCAGGAGGGACTGATACAGGACTAAACTGAAAAAAATTCCCCACTTCCGTATGTAATGCATGTGCACGAGCATGACGAATGAGATAGCGTAGCGCGAGCATGCGGAGTGACGTCACTCCAGCCGCGCGAAACTTGGCGTTCGCGGCTTAGATAAATAGACGGTCGAGTGGGGGACAGAGCAGCATGGCTGAGAAAGCTCCGATACCTGGATAAGAGGAGCGAAACGTGTCCCACCTGCTTTGCCTTCATACAGGGTCTCACTCACCAGACACCACATGGATGACATTGACTGATAAGACAGGAGACTGGTTGCTATATGTCACTTTAATCATTAGCTATAAAAAGGTATTTTACATAAATGTCTTAATATGTTATGACAAACTCTGATAGTGTGAAGTGTTAGCCCTGTATGTGCTTTTAAGTGATTTTAATATATCCCTTCTGTAATAAAGGACTTTTAGTTTGATATCATACATAGAGTGTTGCAGCCTGTATATTTCTTTTTTGTATTTCTCTAGTTAGTATCCAACAGAAGATGTTGGCGCTATATAAAGCTATAATAACAATAATTTTAAACCTGATCCAATGTTACAGCAACCTTGCCACATTGTGTCCCCCATTGTATATATATATATTTGGTAGTACAGATGAAACCATGTTTGCCCTTAGTAGGCTTCCATAGAAACAATGTATATATAATCTTCACTATACAAGGTTAAAACTACACTATATTGAAAAAATTCCTTTGCCTCATCTTAACCTAAGTAGCACTTAGGGCTAGGCCACACTGCTGCGTTTTTTTTGCGTTTGCGCTTGCGCTTGCGTTTGCGATTGCGCTTGCGATTTTTCAAAATTATTGAAAACGCGGCAACGCAAAAAAAACGCGCGTTTTTCGATGCGTTTGCGTTTGCGTTTTGCGTTCTGCATTTTTAATCGCAATCGCATGCGATTTCCTATACTTATTGAAGAAATCGCAAGCGCAAACGCAAAAAAATCGCACATGAAATCGCATGCGATTGCGTTTGCGTTTGCGTTTCAGTGTGGCCTAGCCCTTACTCTGATTTGCCTGTGTTGCTGCATGCCTTCAATCCAGCACACATTTTATTTAGGAGCAGTATCCCCCCCTCCCTCTTTTAACCACTCCCACTTCCATCCAATCTGACTTTTTTCTCCACAAACCAACAGTCAAGCCTGCACACAGCATTCCAACTGTCAAAATGTTCACCATTCCAGCTACAGCAAAACTACTCACAGCAGAATAGTTTTTGAGAGCAAGGAACTTGATTGACAGCTGAAATATATAAAGTTTTAGATTGGCTATCTAAAGAAATAGAGGGCAGATCAACAAAAAAAAGATACAGTGGTGGTTGGGAAGAATTATATTTTTCATGGTCAATTTAAAATAACCTATTTTTCGTTATAGATGCCCTTTAAGCAAATACACGGAGACCATTAGCCAACCCTATGGGGAATACTGGCCGTTCTTTTAACACAGGGCTTCCTTGGTATTCGGTTTTTAATAGCCGTCACCACATTCTCTAACTCCTAGACCTTGGACAGTGATGTCAAACTTGTGGTCCCTCCAGATGTTTGAAACCTACACCAAGCATTCTGCAGCCAGGGAATGCTGGGAGTTGGTTTTTAAACCTCTGGAGGGCCACAAGTTTGACATAAGAATTCACATGGACAACAGCGCTAATTATAGCAGAAAACGAGTCACTATCAGGTAACAGCAATACAAACCGTAAAGCAACATCCTATTGGTACATAATGGTGTATTTATAAAGGTCTTTGAGTCAACACTATTAAAATATTTTTATAATACACAAACCGTTAACTACTGTATAAAATTAGATACTGTCCAACCAACCCAACCCCCTTTCATTGCACACAATCCCCTTACTGCTTTATATTGCCCGAGCAAACATGGCCTCCCCTCCTCCTCAGAAATTGCTTAACCAAGGAAACCACGACAGCGCCTCCTTCCTATTGGTTGTGTAGGTCACAAACTCAGTTTCTATTAGTCAGAACCTACGTCATTCAATGGGAGCGGATATATATATAAACATCACCGCGCTGCCTGTCATTCTGAGGTGGGGGTTGGAGCGGTTTGAAGGAGTAGCTACTGTGTCAACCGTCATCAATGAACTATTTTCCCGCCCATTAGCCTGGTTATTAGCTCCAATACATTGCACACCTACCCCACCCACTTTCATACTGGAAAAACAACAAGGACAACCTCACTTTAAGCGCTTTGGTCAATAAAGCCCTGGAAAGAAATATGGTTATGTAAAGTAAATACCCCGCCTCTTAGCATGAACTAAACGGGACATTCCTCTACCCTGTAACACGCCCCCTGTCTCTTGTAAACAGCCAATGGGAGGGGCGGGTCTATCTCACCAAAGGGGCAATAAATAACACACACTCAATTCGCGTGGACTGCATTGGGAATGCAAAGACATAATGACAATATAGAGATTGAGAGTCATGGACATTTCCCTTCCCACTAATCAATGGCACCTTCCTGGCTCCCTATAAACTTTGCCTTATGTTGGTCTCGTAGGTGATTAAACCGGTTTGTCATTACCAGGACACGTGTAACAATGTTCCATGCTGAAGGTTCCACAACTCGTTATTATACAGGAAGAAAAGTAACAATTGTGGCAGCACATGTACAATCAACGTAACAATGTGCAGCACAGGTACAATCAACGTAACAATGTGCAGAACAGGTACAATCAACGTAACAATGTGCAGAACAGGTACAGTCAACGTAACAATGTGGCAGCACGGGTACAGTCAACGTAGCAATGTGGCAGCACGGGTACAGTCAACGTAGCAATGTGGCAGCACGGGTACAGTCAACGTAACAATGTGGCAGCACGGGTACATCAAGTAAACAAGTGGCAGCACGGGTACAGTCAACGTAACAATGTGGCAGCAGGGTACAGTCAACGTAACACATGTGGCAGCACGGGTACAGTCAACGTAACAATGTGGCAGCACGGGTACAGTCAACGTAACAATGTGGCAGCACGGGTACAGTCAACGTAACAATGTGGCAGCACGGGTACAGTCAACGTAACAATGTGGCAGCACGGGTACAGTCAACGTAACAATGTGGCCAGCACGGGTACAGTCAACGTAACAATGTGGCAGCAAGGGTACAGTCAACGTAACAATGTGGCAGCACGGGTACAGTCAAAGTAAACAATGTGCAGCACGGGGTACAGTCAACGTGCAACAACGGGGCAGAAAGGGTTACAGTCAACGTAAAAATGTGGCAGCACGGGTACAGTCAACGTAAAAATGTGGCAGCACGGGTACAGTCACCCACGTAACAATGTGGGCAGGCACGGGACAGTAACGTAACAAATGGGCAGCACGGGTAACGTCAACGTAACAATGTGGCAGCAAGCGGTAAAAAGTCAACGTAACAATGTGGCCGAACGGGTACAGTCAACGTAACAAGGGGAGGGGGGGGCTCTTGGGGGTTGTGTGGGGGGGGGGGGGGGGGGGGTGGTGTTTGGGGGGGGGGGGGGGGGGGGGGGGGGGGGTGGGGGGGGGGTGGGGGTTTGTGTGGGGGTGAGGGGGTGGGGGGGGGTGGGGGTTTTTTTTTTTTTTTTTTTTTTTTTTTTTTCTGGCAGCACGGGTTACAGTCAACGTAACAATGTGGCAGCACGGGTACAGTCAACGTAACAATGTGGCAGCAGGGGTACAGTCAACGTAACAATGTGGCAGCAGGGGTACAGTCAACGTAAAAATGTGGCAGCAGGGGTACAGTCAACGTAAAAATGTGGCAGCACGGGTACAGTCAACGTAAAAATGTGGCAGCACGGGTACAGTCAACGTAAAAATGTGGCAGCACGGGTACAGTCAACGTAACAATGTGCAGCACGGGTACAATCAACGTAACAATGTGC